>JAHWFP010026675.1:110146-163310 GCA_023313725.1 Lithobius niger
CCCCCCCCCCCCCCCCCCCCCCCCCCCGGATGACGGGAGTAGCGGTAAGGAGTACAGCACGAACAGATCAATGCCAGAGGACCGACTAACCGCCTTAAGGTGTGACCCGAGCTAGCTATAACGGTCGTGGCCGAGTCTGTTACCAAATCCGACCCGTCGTTTCCTTAGGTTAGGAAACGCTGCGTCAAGTCACTTAACCTGTACTTTTCATTACCTGTAATTCTATCCGGGATTCCATTTGGCAGCGTGGCCTCACAACCCGGACTGCCTGCTTTTGCACGTGCGTGAAACCTTTGATCCTCCGGACACTGCCGGACGTGGACACTGACGAACACTGCTGGGTTCCATGCAGTCCCCGACTCAATTTGCCTGTCTAAACACCACACACAACGACTCGTCGCCGCAATTATCATCACCACAATTCACAAAGCACGTAAAATGGCAAGCCAACGTGCAAAAGACTATAATGAAACACGGCGACGCTAAAAACATAGACTAACGTGGTTACGTTTGAAGATAAACATCGCCAATGGGCGCCGTTCGTGCCCAACTTCCTTTGTCCCATTCTGCCGATCCCAGAATCACCAGTTCTGGCAA
The DNA here is from genome assembly GCA_023313725.1 of Lithobius niger. Taxonomy (NCBI): domain Eukaryota; kingdom Metazoa; phylum Arthropoda; class Chilopoda; order Lithobiomorpha; family Lithobiidae; genus Lithobius; species Lithobius niger. Next base: position 110,744 of record JAHWFP010026675.1, read on the forward strand.
AACTGGCACTCTAGAACTTCCTACACTCTACACAATATCCGAAAAGACGGCAATCCTTCAGGTCTAGTCTTCTTTCGAATAGCCTTCCATCTTCCCAAAGCAGGAACAACAATTACAATCCGCCATTTTAGGCCTATTCGGCTGAGCGAAAAACGATGCGACGTTACTCGTCGCGTCCCAAACAAACTGACGAGTAGCAGGAAAGGGGCGCCACCTAACGGCGGTCATGCGCCCCAGGGAGCGCCATTGCAAGGGCCCGGAGTGCGTTTAAATTAAAGGTTGGGACGAAAGGCATTTCCAAACTTGGAAAGCATAAATAAAATACAGGTAAGCATTTTAGGATAGTAGTAAAACCGGAACTGACATAGTAGCAGATTGCGCGCGAAGAGTCATGGTGGAAGAATTGTGGCTGCCAAAGGGCCCAGGCCAGATGCTGGGGCCTGGTTCCGGCCCATTAGTTGTGCTGCCAAGCAGTAGTGGGATCGATGTAGCAGTTGAGAAGGCTTACCATCATTACACACAGCCTGGAGGGAGCAGGCGGAGAAGTGGTGTGGTACTAACACGGGAACAGGAATCGTTGACAACAGGAATCAGTGACGAACGAAGTGTCGATCTCTGTCAAACTGTTGCTCGTAACCTTGCTCCCCGACCTCGATTCCGGGCGGTGGAACCGTGCGGATCGTTGTGGACGATGGTGGGGCCCAGTCCCCACTGATGGGAAGGAATCGAGAGCTTGGGATCGCTGGAAAAGAAACATCAACAAGGAGGCAGGTGGTTAGTTGACCGAGTAAAGAAGGAGAACCAGTTCTACCTTTGGTGGGTCCCTAGTCCGTGTTACAGTTGAGGGGAACAGGGAACGTACGCCAGAGAGCAGGCGAGTAACATCTACCTAAGTCGATGATCAGAGAAGTAAGAGCAGCCACATTGTTCTGGTAGAGTTTATATACGATAGAGGCTGCGCAGGACAAAGCACAGTAGGGCTGATGCGGTTGAATATCGTTAAATAAAAACTGCAAAGAGTAGAGGCGAGTATGGCAGATTCTTGGTGGTAACGGTCGAACCATAACCATGTCGAATTTGTATAAATGAAGGAAGCCGCGCAGCAACATGCGCAGTGGGGTCGTGTTGTTGGTGGTGTAAATAGGAGACAGTGTCCTCTGTATTTGTGACAGACCAAGGGCCGGTAAGAGGAACGTAGGGTGGCGTGATGCTATCGTTCCCACTGGAAAAGGAACGTACATTGCAGAGACGTGGATTGATAAGATGGTCACTGCCAAACAAGATTAATTTGCAACCAGGTACCAAGTGTATGGTTACCAGGCGAATTGTTGTTACGATCCGTGAAGATCGGGAATCGAGCGAGTATCTTGCGGAGTGAGGACTGTCGTTGTTGTGGAAATAGACGACGGTTCCCTTCCCCCCCCCCCCCCCCCCTTCCTCCAGGTACGGGACCGAGGGTCATTGGGGAGCCGAGGGAATAAAACGGAACGTTAATCCGCTGGAGGAAGGAGACCGGAACGACAAAGAGGAACCGGCAAGTTGTAACGAGGAACCGAAGGGACCGGGAACACGTAAATCGCAGAACAGATCGATCCCGTTCAGGTTAGTAGATAGCCAAAGAAACCACGGTTACACTGGGCACACCCTTAATATCAGTAGATGATTAAGGGGCACAGGAACCGTAAAAGTGCTTGCAACTAATGCGTCCGGAAGCGGAACGTCTGTGCTGGAATGAACCTCTAGAGAGCCTATTGGGGAAAGTGGCCACAAGAGCCGGAAAGGTAGCTGAGGATCACCAGGCGATCAGGGTGTGCGGAGCTGTAAGCCCGTCCGTCGATGTCCGGATCCAAGGAACAGTTACCACACTATCCATCGTGGAATTGCAGAATCGGTGCAGACGACCGCGTTCCTCTAGAGGAACGCAGGAATGTCGTAAGTGGCCGGACCGGTCCTGGGACCGAGGAACCGGAACTGTAGAGGGAAAGCTCAAGGCGGTTACGACGTGAACACCCTAGGAGAAATGATACCGAAATGGTTGGCTGCGCCGTGTTATATAGACGGCCCAAACCTGCGCATGCGCAGAGGGTACAAGTCCGGCTGGGATACAAGCTCCAAAACTTATAGGGAATAATTCTAGCTCAAAAGGAGAAACGCTAATAAAACAGGAAATGCATTTTTTCGCCGGCAATTAAAAATCCTTCTATCTTAAAAACTGTGAGACGGCTAGAGAAAACACGTAATATGATGATGAAATTCGAATCCCACTTGAAGTTCAACTTGGCCTGCAAGAGGAAAGGAATAGATACAGCATCGATGAAAGTAAAGCCGAAACTTCTGACACCGTTCGGCGAAAGAAAATTGCGCTCCACGCGACTCGGTTGTTTGTGATAGAACGAATAAGAGAGTGCCACAGAAGACTCAATAGACTGAAAGTGCAATGCGAGAATCTGGAAGGGGAGCTGGAGATCGAATTAGGCAAAGTTTTGGTTGATCGTATTAGGACGCAAGTGAAAGCTAATGTTGAACGAAAATTAATAACTGTACAGAATCGCCATCCCAAGAAGCTGCATAAATTAGGGATTAGCCCTACTTCGTTTGTTAGGAGAATGTTTACACCGGAAGGAGAGCGCAACGAAGTTTTTCCGAATGAAGAGAGAGGAAGTGTGGCCGATAGTGGCAGCGTCACTGAAACTGAAACTACAGATCGGGAAAGCTTTACAGAGAAGCCGACAGCGTGCGTTGACAGTATTATAGATGCAAGAGGGGGGGTTCGGCCGATCTTACAAGAAAGGAACCAGCACAGAAGGATTCTTCAACCTCACCCCTTTGTGTTTAACCTTTCCAAGCGTGAACTAAGATGAGAATAAAATCCTTCAGTTAGACCAGAAATTCATCCCTACACGACCAGATGCTTAACCAGAAAACCTAGCGAATTTTACTGCCGATGTGCAGATGATCTTGGAAAGATACGAATTGAATCACAACATCTCAGCTGAGCTCAGACGCAGTGTAGTTGGGGCCGTACTTGCCACGGGTCAATATTTCCCCTAGGGAATTGACCCACATTGCAGCACGACTCCATGGCTTACACCGTGATGTCCCCCTTAGTTGGCACTTTGGGAGTATAACCAGCCAGTTGACCGTATTAGGCAGTAACCACGATAGACTAAATTTACCTGATACTTCTGGTTATGCTATTGGCAGCACCACAACTTCGATAGCGATCCGCATGATGCACGATTGTCTGTCAACTTCCACCTAAGTTTTCCAAAACAATGCAATTTTGGACATTCTTGCGATTTCAGTACTACACGATTCACGTTAGTTTGATGTCTCACAGCAGTATGGGGAAGGGGGACAACGATGTTCGGGGGGGGGGGGGGGGTTGCATAACCTTTCTGGGCTGTATTTATTGAAACAAACATTACGTCGCTATGCAGAGCACTAATAGCAATTAGGAATTAATTTCATTTCAGAAGTGAGGAATTTGTAGGTTTGTATTTGCTCCTCTTGAAGCAGGAAAGCTAACACGTATCTGGATGAAGATCTCTGAAGTACGCAAATGTGTCCTATTTTAGTGTAATTTTATTTTTACAATAGACCAAAACAAACAACTGTACGTGCTGTTGTTGCTGGGTAGCCACGAAGTAGGACTACCTACCGGGTTCACGGTCATTTTTGGGCCACGAGCTCAGCTTTGTAGAAAAGCTGGAAGAAAGGTTTATTACTGAAAAAGGCTGTTACTCGGAAAAAATGCATTCTACGGCTTTTGTTCATGTTTTGGTGTCTACTAGATCCCTCATTAAAGTTTAGTCATACTCATTTAGTTATTTGTAGTAATTGGCGATCTCCCCCTCCATATGGTCCCTTCCTCCAAGTTGTGAAACTTTGCATTGACATAAAATTATGAAGTACTGTAATTGCAAGAATGATGTACCAAATTGCATTGTTTTGGAAAACTTAGGTGGAAGTTATGAAAAATTTCCAACTTTTTACCCCGAACTTTGGGGGGCTGTAACTAAAAACGGGTTCATTTCCGGACCCATGTTTATAGGACTTTTTTGTGTTATATTTGGTCATAGACCACACCGTCAAAGTTTGTACAGACCATTCAGTTACACCCTGTATAATAATAATAATAATATTAATAATATAAGGAATGTGAAGCAATACCCCTTGCTGGAGCTAGAGGGTACTGGATTATTGGACAAATAATTAATGTAACTTGGGCATTGAAAAGCATAAAATAAGCGATTTTAGCAGATTACAGTAAGTATTTTACAGATAGTAAGAAAAATAAAATTCCTTGAACAGGCTAACTTACCAATTAACCGTTGCGAGGGCACGGGTTGTCTGTTTTGTGCTACTACTTCGGGATAATTAGCTTGTTGATGTACATGCTGGTTCACAGCACTAGGTCGAGGGTCATTAGGAGTGAGTGTTCGACCTTCTTGTATTTGTTGAAAGTTCCGTCGTAGAGTCGAGTCAGTGGCTGCAGGTATGATGGAACTAAACGCAAAATTAAAGAAAAACTACTAATGAACACTTCAAGTTGAATCAATAAACAAGACTTTTGTGTTCTTTTGAGCTTATTGCAAACCTCATACCTTGGTTCCCCTGCTACTGCTGGTTCGTCTTCTTCGCCTTCACTTCCACTGTAGTGATAATCTTCTCTTTCTTCACCTATAAAGGTAATATATATTAGTATAAACTGTAAATTCAAATCTTAACCTGCATTCAAATTCAGTTAATAAATTGGCATTCACAACACTGAATGTAGACAATGTGTGTGACGCAGTAAAGCCAACATTCAATAAAGGAATCGAATACCTTTAAATTTTTTTATTTATTTACCTTTTTGATTTTTGTGCTTTTTCACCCTGTCGATATGGTCCTTAAGTTGAATCCTCACTTGTCGTTCAGTTGGTTGATCACGGATGAAAGGGTGTTTTAGCAGCTGATCTGTGTACGGACGCTGGTGATAGTCCTTCACTAGGACAGTCTCAATGAAACCATGAAACTTCTTAGACCTGCCAGGTATTAAACAAAACAGTTATGGGCTATACTCTGTTACACAAAACTGATATTTCATTCAATAAATTTACACAATACTATACCACTAGTAATATACAATAATGATTACATAAGTGGGGGTTGCAAATGCTTCCTTTAGTTTCGGCACAAATAAACTTGAGCACTCTGAAAGCATTAAGTCACCTGGCCACGGAAGGCTTACCGAAAATCTGCCATCTTAGAGACTACCGTTTCATGACGCCATCATTTCTGAAGTTAACAGGTTGTTCGCATTAATTCTTCTCACAGATAGTCTTCCTGCAGCACTGGGGCATGTATAAGTGGAAGAACTTAAAATTCATGCTAAATATTCAGTGGCATTGAGAGAACAAAGTACATTGGGCTTGTCCCATCTACTATAGATTTCCTAGTTTCGTAAACTCGAGGGAATTGATCTTGGTCTAGAGTGTGGCGTCACACTGTCACACCATACTACCAGTAATTTTGCCAAAATTAGACATGTCGGCATGCCTCTATTCGGCACCGATAAATTTTGGCGTTGCGCCATAGGATAATGGATTTTAAAATCTCGACAGGTACATTCATTCAGCAAAAAACATACATTAACACTCATTAAAACATTAAAATGCCAGGTGTCATCGGCTAATTTTGGTTTCTATTGCCTCACCTAAAATAAACATTACATGTAAATTAAGCATTCTTCACTGACAACTGGCGTTGGAATCGTAAAAAAATTATCAATAATTTTGTTTGAGCATGGGAAAAAGCCAAATTAGCGAATTTAGCAATGAGTACTGAAGGTAAGTATTTTGCAGATAGTTAGGAAACTTAATTTTGAAGTTGGAGGTCTTTTGGAGGCCATGGCAGCGCTAAGAAAAAAAATGTTCGCTGCGAATTAACGAAGCTTCCCTCAGGTTTTTGATTGTTTAAGTTGAGGTATCCTCTCAAATCCAATGAAGAACAGGTCTTCGTTACATGAAGTGGCGAAAATTGAAGTTGAAGAGGTGTGCAACGGAGGAACCGGAGTTTCGGATCAGAGGCAAAGGAAGGCATGCCAGATGAATAATGGTCTTGAGGTCTGGGAGGAAGCATGTGGCAAGAAGAAGCCTTGAAAGATGGCGAAGGTCGCAGTTGCGTAAAACTAGCAGCATGGATGCGAAGGAGGAAATTGTAGTACAGTATCAGACAGTGGATTGCTGACAGATTTTGTGTCAGGAGCGCAGAGGTCGAATGGTGCCAGTTCTGTTCCGTTTCGAGCAGCGAAGGCCTGCAGGGGAGAACAGGGGTAAGATGCAGAGTTATCCATTAAATGAAGTAGAGTGATCAGAGATGATGCTGTAAGGGTTCACACAAGGCGGGTGCTACTGCTCACGAATTAATGACAAGGAAAACGTGGAGCCTGCTTTTCAGTGCAGGAGGACAAACAGGAGAATGCGAAGGAACGAAGGGTTTTATTGGTGCATACAGATGCCCAGGGCAACCCCCTAGGCTCGCACACGACACGGATCATAGGGCAGCTAATGCGTGACGTTGGTGGAAATAATTCATTAGACCTGTAAGAAGAGCATGAACTGCGCAGTGTTGTCGAAATGCCAAACAAAACGTGCACTGACGGTAGGGAACTAGAGGAGGCGGACGCTGAAGCCCCAAGGTGTCATCAAGCATCGATGGGAGCAGGAGAGTCCTTAACTGCCGTTGCTGCGCCAGGTGGTGAAGGCCCTAATGAAGAGGACGTTATTGTGGGTTGCAATGCAATCCCTAATGGCACAGGAAACAGATGGGAAGGTGTAGCCAGTGGAGAGGATAGGGTTGCAGGATTCAGTGTGATAAGGGTCGTGAGGTTAATTGGTGCGTTACGAACGTGTTGAGCAGTAGGAGGCACACGACCATACGAAGTCCTGCGAGTTGGTGCATAGAAAACAGTGCTGAAGACACCAAGCAGGCTTGCAGGCAATGGCAAAAAGGTAACAGATCTTGGAGTCGGCCAAGACGAACTTAACTTGTTGCTCGCGGAGTTGTTGGTGAGGGCAAGCTGTTCCAGAAACAAGTTTGATGACCGTTGTACAAAGGGCAGCAGATTCCGTTGAGAGGGTGCGGGCCGCAGATAATATAGATGCAATGGTCAGATCGAGATTGGTAAGATCGTCGTGCGATAATTGCAGGCCACGAATGATGGCCGTCGTTGCGGAGTCTGACAACAAGCTGGGACTAGAAGACGCCACTGGCATTTTGTCGGGAAACCGAAGGAGAGACCAACGCAGCACGTATTAAAAAGACAGAAGATCATTGTGGTAGGGCGACCGGTGGCATGCTTACAGCAGTAGGAATGAAAGGGACCTGAACGAGAATTGTTGCCGAAGGGATAGTGAAGTATTGGCATGTGGACTGGCAGAAGGAGGGACAGAAGCCGTTGCCAAACGAAGAGGGCGGTTTTATGTTGGTATGCCCGTGGCCTGAATCAACTTCTGGCGGGTTGTCGATGGAAGCGAAGGAACCTTGAAAGGAGACGCAGGAGCATGCTTCATTGAAGACGGCTAATCCGGTGGAGATGATGCATGTTAACACGACGGCGAACGACGTGAAGATGTCTCGGCCGACGAAGGAGCACTTGTCTTTCAGGACGTGAGCGGAGCAGAAGTAATCTTCCAGGATGTCAGTGACTAAAGAACATCCTTCTTTGCTGTACAAGCAGCGAAATCCGGATTCTCAATTGGAACTTCAATTGGAGCATGTGCTTCCTCGGAGCATGTTAGAATCTAGAAACTCTGCGTCCGCAAGTTCTGGTACAAATGTCGGAAAGGCCAAGGAACGAAGCCCGAAGACGAACGCAGGATAGGAGAAGCAGTGTTGGAGACCTGCTTACAGCAGATGATAGCAGATGGATTATCCCCCGTGGTAGCAGCAGTGTTGTTGAGTGTTGACGTAACGAAGGACGAAGGATTGAAGAGGGAGGTACAATATTGAAGTTGCAACTGTGCCGGCGATGGCGAAGGGGATGTGCTGCCAGTTCAACCTACAACCGAAGGATCATTCAGCGAAGCAGTAGTAGTGCTGAGGATGAAGAACCAATCAGCGACGACACAATTTTGCCCGGCGAAGGTGAAGGCGAAGAGGACCTGCTGCCAACAGAAACAACAACTGAAGGACCATTCATCGTAGCAGCAGCAGTGCTGAGGTCTGATGAAGGATGAAGGGCTGATGACGCGGTCCAAACAGGTACAATGGTGCTTGGTGAAATATCAAGAAGCCCCCCCCCCGTGAATAGTCAAAGGGTGGAAGGGTCGAAGCTTCCCCTGGCAAAACGGTCAACATTACAATGGAGTCGACGTATGGAGACAGTGGCCCATAAGGCGGCCATGGTTGGTGGAATGAACGATCGGTGTCGAATGCTACCGCTGGTGCTACTGCAGGCTTAGGATGCCTGCCGTTCAGTTCATGTGACGATGTTCTATTGTAGTGTTCGTTCCTTTTTCAACTGCTTATGCATGTAATGCATAAAGCAGTTATTGAAATACAGTCGGGGAGAAAAAGGGGCTTGCGTCGTGAGCTATTGTTAAATGACGTCACATCCCACTCCAGTCGTTTATTGGAAAGGGGCATGCCTATCACCTTTAGCGTATGGCCGGAAGTGACAGAAATATTAGTCGATTTTTCACGATTTCAATTAGAATACGTGCCAGCAAATTGTAGGCGTTGTTATTGAACAGTTTATGGCTAAATCGTTTGCATATGAAGGGTTGTAGGTCCTTGACTAAAAATGTTTGCCAATTATGTTTGTGTATGAAAAAAAGTTGAACCAGAACTGGACCAGCTTATTTCAGGTTTTGACAACATGCACGGAAAACGGAATTTTATCTGTTGGGCTATTGGTGAACCACTGGAAAAAAAATGGCGGCTACTTTACAGTTCGCCGGGAATGCCGTCCTAGGATTCTATGCGTATTGGCAATTCGTGTAGTTATGTGGCTCCTGCTAATCAGGTAATTATTGCATAATCGATTATTTAGTGTAACAGTTTGTTATAGTATAATCAATTCGACAAACGTGTGAGACAGCGGGATAGTGCATACTAGGTGCGTAGCTAACGGAATAAAGGCAGAATTATAAATTCATTCCACGATCACTTTCGATAGTAAAATAAACAATAGAGGGAACAAGTTTACTTTACTCGGCTTATGGGAAGAATAAGGGCTCCTAACCGATTGATCTCTCGTTGGGCTAGAATGACGTGAAATGATCAATTGAACAGCATTTTCACATAAAATTTTTAGGGTCAGAAATTATTGAAAGCCGCACTCTTTGCGCTGATGGACGAGAGGCCGTTTTCTTCCCATGTTCTTAGCCGATATTTTTTTCCCGTAAACAGTTCAGATAGGTGGGTTGTTATTGTCAGTTTCGTGTGGTTTTGTTGTTATTGTCAGTTAGGTTAGGAACCGGCTTCGGCATTTCACTTGAGGTAATGAACTGGTTGGGGTTTGGCGTTTCACTTGCCGGACTTTTGCCCAGTTTCATGCTTTCTGGCGCGGCGCGGTGCTAACTTTGGACCTTCACCATGACCAAACGGTGCGTTTGCCCCAAAAATGGAAGAGGAAAACATTACTCAGCAGGTAATTCTTAGCCCATTAAAAAAAAAAAATCGGACGAGAGCCCGTTTTCTTCCCATGTTCCCTTACGCACATGGCCCAAAATTCGAAGAGGAAAAAAACCTACCTTTAATTTTCACGGAAGGCACTAAAAATTGATCCCAAATTGTGGAAACTCATTAAATCATCATTAACATGACCTAACCAATTAACTGCCCCAGAATGAAATGCTAAACCCCAATCAGTTAACTACCTCAGTATTAAAGCAAACCCAAACTGACAATAACCCGCCTATCGGAACCACCCAATAGAGAGCTTTGTCTTTCGTCAATGAAAATAATAACGTTAAGATTTTTTGCATAAGCAGTTTATGTATTTCTTTATGAAATTCTTGTTTTTTATTTTCTTGTGAAGGATGCCTGCCTAGAAGATCTGTAGCAATTAAGTGAAAGGTGATGACCTGGAAGAGTAATAAACGAAGGGTAGCGAAGGATGCAAAGAAGCAAAGGGCGAAGTTCTGAAAACTGCAGGTGGTTGTCAATGCGGGACAAAGGGTAGTAAGACGGTAGGTGTGAAAGGGCGACCGTCTAGTGCAACGGCAGGAACGAAGGGCATCACTCAAGGAAACGAAGGTGTCAATGAAGAAGAGTTGCAGGAGTGTCTTAATGATGCCATGGACGTGATCATGTCTAGAGGTGTGAATTGGGAGCAGAAGCCACATCCTTGTAGGAAAGATGGGGTAGCAGAAACCACACTGATCGTCTGTGTACAAAGCCAAGCTGCAGGCTCACACTGCCGAAGCATGTAGTTTCGGCCCAGCCTGGATCTAATTAGTTGACAAAGTCTTGAATGATGAACGGACGCCAGGGACAATAGGGGTCGAAGGTCTCGGTAGGTAAACAAAGGGCAGCCGTACAGCTCAGCAGGCTGGTAGTGAGGACCGGCTGTTAAAAGCATTAACGATGCCGCAGGTTGTAGAATGCTGCGAGGAGACCGCAGGTTAAGGGCTTCATGTGGCAAAAGAGCTGGCCTGCAGTCACTTATCGTCGGCCATTCATGATGAAAAGCTCCAGTTGAGCAAGCCCTGAAAGTGAAGAAAGGCCCGAGGCGAAGGCCCCAATTCGTTCGTAGGGCAGAAGAAGGCGTGTAGTGTCTTATTGCAACACCTTCGGTAACCGAAGGGTGAGGGTAGCCGAATGGCTGTGGCAAAGGACGAACGGACAACTATGACCAACGAGGAGCGCTGCTTGCGAAATACCTGTTGAGAAGGCGAGCAGGAGCAGCAGACGAAGGTCCAGGCGAAAGTGAAGAGCAATTGCTCAGCAGAGCCAGCCGAAGCGGTAGCCAAACAAAACACTGAAGCGATGTTCGATGTGAAGGATAGGTCCGAAGGGACCAAAGGTGTTGGAGCAGCAGGAGGCAGCCGGACAGTGAATTACCGACAAATGGTCCGACAAAGGGCCTGATGTCCACGTGAGATGGTCAAGTAGACGAAGCAGTGTAGGTCGCAAGGCACCAAAACTGAAGATGGTGCCAAGGGTACATCAGAATCACCTGAAGGTGATGGCGTGGGACCACGAACGGCAGGCGTTAACAGCAGTACCAGCTAACGGTCTGGCGAACAAGAGGAAGAATTGGCAGCCGCAACGACTGTCAGAGTGTCCATGATGCCCAAGCAGAGCGGTCAAAATGAAAGGGTAGTAAAGGTAGAAAGCAGGCATAAGCCTTAAATGTGATAATCCTAAATCGTTGACTGAAGGTCTGGTTGAATCCAAGGCCGATGCGAAGGGTTCCGATGAGCTGGGGAGAGCAACCACGTAGCGTGGAGACTAGAGAAGAAAGATGATACAATGTCTCAAGTTAGTGAAGTTTTCCGCTATGTTTGAAAGATGCCAAAGCAAGAAGAAAAATTCAGAGTTAACGTTGTAAGGTTATTTTACTTAAAACGATCACACGGAACAAACACTGCTGTTCAGAGCACTGCGTACCCACTTACATGCAAAAATGATGAGTGGTCAGCGTGTGTAAAAGGGAATGGATGGCCAAACTATTTGTTTCAAATTACTGTACTTACCATTTTTTAGACTTTAACCGAGGGGGTGGATTTCTAGGAATTAAAAACAGAGCCCTCATAGGGTGCATGTCACAAAGGGCTGCAATAAAGAATGAACTAATATTAATTCCGAATGTAACCGCAACAGCAAAGTGGACGACCATGACAGCTACTTACGTGGTTGCGACTCTGCCATTTCTAAGGCCGTAATGCCTAACGACCACAGGTCACTCTGCAAAACAATGTAATACAGTGAAAACTCATTACCAAAATTTAGGGATCGATCGGAGCCGGTTCCGGAGCGGGAGTACCGGCTGGTACTAGCGGTACTGGAGAAGATGCCAACGTCAACAATCGAGTCGGTACTAGCACCGGCCAAAATTTGGTTAATTCTTAATGATGTGCTTCTATATTTATTTATTCAAATACATGAACTCTTATTCAAGTACATGTACTTTTTACTATCTTGTTTACCCTTTAGTTATTTAAAGAATTCGGATGAGTGTAAAACATTAGCACCGTAACTTGACTGCACCATCCTTGGGAATACTACTTTGTTTTGGAGCCCAGGAACAAAGGTCATTAACGGTCATCAGTGAAAATCAGAAATCAAGCATAGTGATGCTGGAGGTTGATGATCGTACAAAGTTGTTCAAAATTCATTATATTAAATATAATTAATTTAAAACATAAAAATTAAGAAAAAAATAAGGTAATGAGAAGTGTTATTTAATTATTCACTGCGAGATATGTTGCGTTTGGCCCTAGCGGATATCGGTAAGGTGCTCTATAAGCTAACAACCGGGAATAAGTAATCGATATTAGGTAGTAAAAAGAAAAAAAATTGCAGATAAACATTTTTTCTTCTTTTATATTTATTACTTTGATAGTGTAATATATATTTACTCTACTGTTTTTGAGTATCTTGTACTCTATTCTGCATATTACTGGTAGTTAGTAGGTGCACCTTTTAGTTATGATTCACTTCATCAACATCCGATTTTGGCAAAGACCAAGGTTTATTATACAAGCAACTTTGAGTTATGCTAGTCTCTAAAGTGTCTGAAGGAAATTTAGGAGCTGCCAATTGTAGATATTTATTTTTAAAAGTTTTATTCATGGAAATTCAAGAGTCTGAAATGGAAACTTACCGACTTAATTTTAAGCCTATCTTCCTGCTGGGAGTGAGGAATATAAAGGTTGATGATGGGGTGATTTTAAATCATGCGTTCGTAAGTTGAGTGTCTGTTACAAAAAGTTACGAGTTAGGGAGGGGGGCAGGGATTAAAATTTTCTATTTTTACTAGACCATATTTTGAATCAATAGGATATAGGTGTTTTGGGTGGTGGGGTGAACCTGGAACCCTATCCAGTTGACAGTTTATTTGAAATGAAGTGTGAGTAGCCCTTTGTTTTGACGATGTGTTTCATAATTTCCAGTTTTCATGTTTTCCTTCATGCAAGTATGATACTTCAATAAATACTTCCGACATTTTTTTTTTTATCTATGCATATATTTTAGGTAGTACAAAAGTAATGATACTTAGCTTCAGAACAATTTTCAGTCATTTGTAAATCAGTTTAAGAAGGTTGCTATTAAAATGCTTACAATTAGTAGCAGCTGCACGGTTTACTACTTCGAAGCACTAAATTCCTGGTTTAAATTTGAAGAAACTCTACTTCAAGAATATTTACACCAGTTTTTATTGTAGAATAGCTTTGAAGTAGCGTTTCCTCAAATTTAAACCATGAAATTGTAGCAGCCCTCCTTGGTTTTAATGTGTTGGTTTTTTCATTTTTATTTTTTAAAAATAAATTACGGTTCCTTATGTTCATTTTTATTTTGGAACCGGCAACGGTACCAGTACCAGCAGGTGCCACAAGCAGCAGACTGGCACCAGAAGCACCAGTAAATTTTGGCTCCAGTCGATCCCTACCAAAATGATACATTATTTTTACCAAAGCAATACAGTATTTTATTGGGGACCAGCCATTATGTATGGATTCTCCCACCCCAGCAATTGTTGGCAAAATTGAAATGCATTTTTTTTTCAATACAGACCACCACTTCAGAATAAACATTTTTGAAACTCACCCCCACCTCCTTAAAGCAAGGCCGTAGTTAGCCTCTTGCCGCCTGTAGGCCCATCAACTGCCCCTCCAGTGCAGCGAACGTGTGAGAACCGGACTTCTCATCCAACCCGACTTATCAGCAGAACCCCCAATTCTGCTTGCGTTAATCTTTTACGAGCCAACATTAATTCAAGTTATTAAAGTAAAGAACTCAATATGAATGCTAACCTTTTTAGGTTGCTGTTAGGGTTTTAAGAGTAGGGAATTTAACTGAATGAGATGATAAATCCACCTCGTGTTGCATATAAGGCAAAATATAAACAAAATATGAATAACGAGGTTCTGTTAAAAAATTAAGGCTAAATATTATGTACCACAGGAATAAGAAAGAATTTAGGAAGAAAGTCAGAAAAACCCCAGACTAGAGAAATTTTAACAAAAACAGGGGTTACTTTTTACTCCACCTGTTTGTTTTTAATCCGGTGAATGGTTTAAAAGTTACAAGTATAACAAAATATTTTAGCTTACATTTCCAAAATGGTGGCCAACAGATGTGGATCCAATTACCATTCTGTTACACACATACCAAGGTATGCAACATGTTGCTTTTCTTGACTTCACCATAAAGTGAACAATATTTACACTTGCAGCCCCACTATTTAAATTCTTCAAACGGAGGGCTTTGACTGACCAGCACCAACTTATGGCATAGCCAGAATGCGAATTTAGGGAAAATTTACTGAATGCTGGTCCGTGCCCCTGTTACATGCAGAATAACTATCAGACCGAAAGAAAGCAAACTAAATTATTAAGAATTTAGTACAGTTAAATTGGCTTATTGTAGCTTATTGTATTTCGTTTTTCCTAACGAATTAAGTTGGCTTAACTGTCGCAACAGCATTAAATAAATATTGACGCAGTATGTCTATTACCAAGCCTACAGCCCAGTACTGTCGTCAAAATATCTAATGGTTGACTGCAAGAATACTGACGAATCCAATGGGTGATTAATATAGCAGAAATATTATTCCAAAATAATAATAATAATAATAATTATAAAATTCATCCATTAAAGGAGGGAAATGTCAGGACAAACTGAATTGCCACTTGCATCACTTCCACTGTAAAAATGTCTACCTGAATAAAATTACCGTCCAATGAGAAAATTAATACTTATACACTTCATCAATACAATGGGCTAAAAGTCTGATTTTTAAAAGAGAATTGCCGTCTAACCCGGCTAAATTCTTTTCTATTCCTTACGGCAAAAATATACATTAACTGCTTTATAGCATTTTCATTTTTAATTCTGTTTTCCTCCGGAGAGTAAGACTAAAATCCAGCCAGCCGTGCTCCCATGCTCTTGAGTGGGCATGCGCACCCCATCCTGTATAAAGCGAGAGCCTGCCATGCAGGGTCACCTTTTATTCCTCTTAATATGTCAGCCAGGTGGTGACTCAAGAGGGGAGGTAGGGTGGGGTACAGGGTATTGTGTATTTTCGCCTAAAGCAATAGAAAAAGAATTTAGCTGCGGTCAGCTGGCAATTCTCTTTCTATTGCAGCAAAAATATATATTACCTGCTTTATAGCATTTGAAGAAGACCTCGTCAATTTAGTGGCGGGCACCACCTGACGGGTTTCCTAGGGGTTGGGAGCTGGGCATACCCACAGAGGCCAAGAAAGGACGAAAAATGTGAGACGAGCTGGGCAACGGAGACGAAGCTAGGCGGCAGAAGCAAGTTAGAACTTCAGGGAAGATATGACACGGTACCACGACGATGCCCGGATTCCAGAAGCAGCAGGACTTGTGACAGAATGGAGAGAACGATGAGAAGGGCAGGGGAATGACAATTGAATGACAAGGCATGTGGTCGGGCCAGGGCCAACGTAATCCCCAGATGACAATGGTAACCAAGCGGTGAGGGTCAAAAGATCCAAGTGACCATGGAGAGCCCGAAGTGGTTATTTTGAATCGGGTGAAGGCAGTTGTAGGCAACGAAACGCGAGGCTCGTGGCAATGTCAGCAAGATGACGACGGAGATGTAGTCAATGTGGAGACCTGGAAACTAGGAGACACAGTGCGATGGAGGAAGTGGGACCTCAGCAACAGGAGGACGTTGCAGCAGGAGTCACAGGAAAAGGATGCAGTACACCCCAATTAACGCAAGGCTGGGCGTCCTGTACGCAGAGGCAAAGTAGAGAGAGGAGTAAGTAAGGCGTACTCCGTCGAATGTTTGAAGGGAGGCTGCAAAGCTCTCCTAAGGTTGGTAGAGCGGGGAAACTCCCCCCCTCCTCCCCTCCCCAGAGAAGTGGATCGATGAACAATTCGGTGAAGTATCAGCAATGTTCGTTGTGCTTATGTTTTTCCCTTCCCGTCCATGTAAAAAAAAAAAGATGGTCAAGAGAAGCCGAAAATAAAGCTGGACGTTAAAGGAGAAATCCTGCGGAGACAGAGGTGTCGACAGGTGCCCCTTGGAAGGTCCAGGAGAAGAACGAATCGAAGGGGTGGCGACAGTAGGTCCATTGGCTGTAGCGGGCGGTGGTGATCTGTGGGGTGGTGAAAAAAAAATCGATGCCCTGAAGGACCTGAGGACAGGAACCTCTGGACCAGATGGTGGAAGTCCAAAGGGCAGCAAGCTTAGCGAGAATCCGACGACTCCAGACAAGTCCGGATGGGAGCCAGAGAGATAGCGCCATCGGGCAATGCCTAAGTGTTGAAAGCTTGGCAAAACCAAGTGATGATACGAGTCCAGGCCCCAGTACCAAGGGCAAATTCCAGGTCAACAAGAGGAATCGGAGGGTCGCCGGGCAAACAATTAGACTGAGGCTGGGAAGTGCAGTTGAGCGGAAGAAGCGCGCTCAGTTCTCCCAGAAGGACAAAGCACGCATAGATAGAGCAATGGGACCAATGGAGTGGCGACAACCAACAGGGACTCGGCGGTGTATGTACAGAGCTCTCGGCAGAACGAGTGAGCGAGAGTACCAAAGTTGCGGAAGAGGGGACTAAACCGCAGGCCTCGCAGCTCAGGGTTGCGAACAGTCGGCGCTCAAGATGGATGGGCGGGGAGCAGTAGAAACGTCCACTGTGGTGCTCGTGAGTGCACACCAAAACTGGAGAGATTCGGGACCACAATTCGTTGAACTTGTGCATGAAAGACTTGCACTCATGCTCCACATCGATGTCCTGTAGCAACAATCAACTTAGGAGATCATTCAGCGGGACCAAGTTCAGGTCAACAGCCTAAGGTTGAACAAGTAGTCGAGGTGGTGTTCGCGAGGTTTTAGCATGTCAGACAACGTGAGAAAGTTTAATTGAAAGAGATGGTGTCGATGCAGGCGAGGCAAGGGTTGAAACGTCAAGACCTGATGAAAGCACGATGAATGAGGCCACAATCCCGGAGTTGGATACCAACCTAGGTGCAGTCAACAACTGTAGGGCTGAAGAAGAAGCCGGCGAGGATAGTGATACCGTCTGGAACAGAATGGTGATGCTGACGTTACTGCGGTTCCCAAAGGGAGGAAGGAATCGGTAAGGGACACCTGCGGCGGTCACGAAGTTGATCGCAGCTCAGAGGGGAGTAACCCTCGACGAAGACGACGTTAGAAGTCTTTAGGCAGCAGCATGTGAGGAATGGCTCCGAAGAAGCCGCTGCAGATTAGATGATGCAGGCAATATAATGTAGATGACTGCTGAAGGATTTGGCAGAACGGTTAGGGTGATGCATGAAGAAAAAACAGTTGCTTCATACATTGTATCCGCTTAAGCCGGCGTGTGGACTTATCCTGTTTTAGAAGTGTATGTTACCACCTGTCGTCGGCAATAGACACACAACCAACGCTTGATTGCAAAAAAATATTTCCACTGACAGAGAACATGACATGCAGTGCGCGGATCGAACCCAGCGATTCTGGTAACTAATAGCCTGGAAACGCCAGGAATGTATGTAGAGGACAACCAGGAAAACGGTGGAAAACATTTGTCGCTGCAAACCGAAGCCCTGGTGACATACAATGGTTGCTTTTGAAAATAAGTACGCGAATGCGCCAAGCCATAGACGAGACATGTGGTGAGTGAATGCAGAAAGTGGCACCGTCAGGCGGAGGAGCGATATAGAACGTGTAGCAGACACTAGGCGTGCACAAGAGGCGCCTTGTGGCGTCGATGTGCGGTGATTATATAGAAGACTGTCAGCAAGAAGAGTGGTAGTCGTTACTTCGAATGACTGAAGAGTCAGGAAGGAAGAAATTGCCTTAAATCCAGGGGATACATAGTCTCCCCTGCAAATGTGTGTCGTATGTAGGTGGTGTGCAAACAACTCCATAGAAAGCAGAAGAAACGGAGTGGCGACATCGTACTTGACGGTCGGCAATCCGCATTCAAGCCATGCTGACGTGGAGGAAAGGATCGTTGATGTCCTCAGTACAACCATGAAGGAGCCAGGGCAAGGTCCAAGCCAGCGATAATCCAATTGAAAGCCAGACTTGTCGAAGAAGTCGACAGGGCAAAAAGCATTGGTCCAAAGATCACGAAGTGGTAAGCTACGAGAAATGGCCACTACAGTGCATCGTCTACTGGAAGCCAAATCCATTTGTCCACGATAGTCCCCCACCCCCCCCACCCCCTTTGGAAAGAAAACCGTTGACGTTGAGGTGGTCTTTCGTAGTCCAACAGGGTGGGCAGCAAGTGAGCAGCAGGCGAGCTATTCACTGTGCCTGTGCACCTGCAGACGGAATCAGCAATGCATCCCCTAAGCTGGGCGGGCGTCATTCGCCATTAGGGCTGAAGTGTTGGTGAGTCGGGCAACGCAGACGCCCTTTGTGGAGGTGTGCAGTGAGCCAACGCATCAAGCCGATGCTTCCACCGGGAGAGCAATGATATAATCCATGGGGGTAGAGTCGGCGTCGGTGCTTCCCCAACAAGTTGCAAGATGAGTTGAAGATCTTCTGCTGAGCTCAGGTAGCATAAGACGCAAAGAAGCATAAGAAGCAAATATCAGGGAAACTAGTAGTTCTAGTAGGTGCTCCGTTCGAGCAAGTTTAGAACGAGAGCGAAACGGCGGTGCAGCCAATTAGGCATAAGACGGTGGTCTTTTCCCGTACTGTACTCTTTACTATGAGAAAGAGGTGCAAGTTTGGAAAGTGTCAGAATTTCCGGTGAGGCTGTTCTAACTTCCGCAGAGATTGTGCAAGTGTAGAGAGGTGGTGAAACAAAACGGCGCTGCAGACCTGAGGCAGAATGGGAGTATTGTGTTATTCCGGCTACCCGGAATGTGGTGGCGGTGAGGCATGCATACAAGCTGCTGCTGTGTCTGCGCAAGCGCAGAACAGAAGTGAAAAAGATGATGTTGCAATCCAAAGGACAGAGCAAGCGTTAAAATGTCAGCTCGGTGATCCATAAGACAAACTGAAGGTGGTCTCTCGCTGGAAGTGCCATCATTCCACAAACACAGCAAAGCACAAGAAGGAACCGAAGGTGGTCTTTCCGCGACATCCGCAGTAAGTTCATCAGCTAAGTCAGGACCAGAGCGAGGAATAGTAATCTAGCGGCATTCCGAGTAGACGAAAGAACAGAGCCAAGCCTCAACATTCGTAATGCAGCAAAGAGGAAAAGGATTGGCCATCCCGGAACACACAAAGATGGGCAGAAGAAGCATAGCAGCAAGAGAACTAAAAGGGCGAAAGAATACAAGTTAAGCCTGGTTTATGCACACGCAAAGTGTTCATGCACGGACGAAGCAAACCTCACGAACCTGTTAACGCGCACAGAAGGGCCAAGCTAATGTGATAAGATTCAAATCTATTGGCTTCGCTCAGGCCAGGCAACGCACACCAGCGTGATACCTTGACAAAACGGCCAATCAGCAGTCAAGAGGGCAGCGTCATACGAACTCGTTAATGAAGCTGTCAGGAGAGGCTACTGCCTGGGAAATTAAAGCAATTCATGTAGCAGAATTAATTGTGTGTCGATGTGTACCACTGATTAGCACAAAGCAAATGCATCTAACAAAAACTAAATAAAGTCAGAAAACTTGCGTTTTTTTAATGGATTTTGTTGATATAACAAGGGAAAAACACACACGACCACAACGCAGAACCACCACAAAGTTTGCTTGAATTTTCGGTGAAGTGCAACACCCGTTATCTTTTTCAGAAATATTTTAACACAAAAAACGTCCGAAAACGTCCAAATTTATGTTGTTAAAATACTTCTGAAGAAGATGAACGGGTGTTGCACTTCACCGAAAATTCAAGCGAACTTTGTGGTGTTTCTACGTGATGGTCGTGTGTGTTTTTCCCTTATGTCGTTTTCAGACCACTGTAGACGCCGGTTGCCGGTATTTTGTGATTTTGTTGATAATTTGATTTTAATTAGGATACTTACGGATTTTGGGTGTAGGAAAAAGAACCAACAATAGTAAATTTATAGTTTCAGATTTTGCGTACAGCTAGCTATTTTTAGCTTTTTGCTTGTAGCAGCATTTAGCGGATTTGCGTGTCCCTAGCGTTACAAGCATTTATGCACAAGCAACATTCACGCATGTGTTGGTCGCATTTTCTTTTACGTCACGTTTTTGCTTCGCATGCGCATAAACGAAGCTTTAGTATGTGAAAGCAAGCAAAAGACTTATGCGAGCGAAAGCGCCAGGAAGGCAGGAACATGTGTCGTGTCAAGAACGACAAGAGAAGAAAAGGGGAACCTGCATTGCAGGCTCTTGCCTTATATAGGAGATGCACATGCGCACTCCAAGCCTGGGAGCAGGGCCGGCTGGATTTAGTCTTAATCTCTGGAGGGAAACAACACTGATAATGAAAATGTTATAGAGCAGGTAATGTATATTTGTGCTATCAGACTAAATAACCTCTAATGGAAAAGAGTTCCAAAGTCGTCATTGCACGCACAACGAAGAAATTGTGTCTACTTTAATGTAGCCTTGCACCAATCAAAGCATAACTTTTGGCCACGAGTATGTGAGTCTGCTTTGCAGGTAATAAATGGCGGCCCATCACCCTGGCATGAATTACCTCGCACCAATGAATAACAAGTGTGCAGGTCGATCTGACGACGCCTAAAAAACAAACTCACCAGGGGTACCTGGTTGAAGTTTGTTTTTGTTGGTTAAATAAAAATATACATTACCTGACCTGACTTATTATTAGCAATTCCTTCCTATTTGCGGCTCAATCCCTAGCGATGAAAAGTTGGCTTCCCGGTCGGGCTCGCAGCTCCCCTTCTTTGCACATGAGCCAGCACAGGCCTCAGTATATAAACGCTCGAGTCGGAGCATTCATTATCTTTCTTCCTCACACCTTGGTCTCGAGAGGGGAGGCCGGGCAGCGAATGGTAATATATATTTTCATTTATGCAACAAAAACAAACTCAACCAGGTATCTCTGGTAAGTTTTAGTTACCTGTCTTATTATTAGCAAGACCTCGTCAATGGGAGTAGGGACCAAGGTTAACGAGTACCCGTGCTGCGAGCCGACGACCCCAGAATCCAAAATCCAGTGAACTGACCGTCGTCCTGAGGCAGGATAAGTTGTTTGAAGAAGCTTGTGGGTGTCAACGTGATGCCCAGGTAAGATGGACCGGATATCGATAGTAGCACCGGTAACGGGAAGACGGTCGTGTTCTGGGTCAGAAGAATGAGTGAAGTGCGTAAGAGAAATTACAAAAAACCCATTACCTCTAATATATTGACGACCGGGCGGGTCCGAGATGGTGATAGAGAAGGCACGTCTTGACTGGCAGTGGGACTGCATGCAGAAAAGAACTGTTTGGTTGAGCATGGGACCGGCGTAGTAACCGAGAGGACGAGTGCAGCAGCTGTGAGAACATACATGAAAACGTCCATATGCTTTGAAACGGATAACAGGCTGAGAGAGGTTCGTAGACGCCACCGGTCGTTGGTAATCACCGGTAGGAAGTGTTGTCCATTTTGTCGTTAAAAGTTAGGTGAAAAAAGTAACAAAGACCTGGATGATGGATGAAAAGGTCGTGAAGAAAGAGTCCTGAGGAACCAGTACCGCAGTGGGTCACAGTAGACATCTGTTTGAAGAACTGTGGGACAGAATGGGTGTACATTTGGTTAAAAGTAGCCATTGACTGGAAAAACAGTAGATAGACGCAGACTAAAAGGATAGCAAAAAGGGTGCGACTGCAGCGATGCACCGGTTCCTCAACGCTATGGGAAAAATCCAGAAAGTTAGAAGAAAGCGGAGCTATTAAGGCAGGGCCCGGAAGCCAAGCGCCATCACAGTAGCTTTACGTTGACAGTCCGCACATGGAAGAGGAACGGCGGATGGCGTGAAACAGGGAAGGAGTCCCGGTAACACTGGCATGAAGGAAGGAGCAGATTCGAACTGCCAGACACTGTATGCGGATATGTGTGGGAACGAACAAACAATAGACGCTGTTGACCATGCGTCAACGAGAGAAGTAGTGTCCGATGAAAGCTGAGGACCAGTGACTAACGGTGCCACAGGAACGACCATGGTTGGAGCCGTGTCCGATGGATGCGCTGATTGAAGAGGGGGACCGGGAATTGGCGACTCTGGGGAACCGGAGACCAGAGCAGGATAACCCTTAGTTGAACGACGAGGGGGCTGGGCTGGACTATGCTTACTTGTCTACGGAAAACTGTCGCGCGGTTTCGAGAATAGACGAAATGTTTGAGTTCAACTGAGCGAAAGCTTGTGGTTCTAGGGTAATGTTATGAAGGTGGCACGGAGAGTGGCATAAAACGAGAATGGTGAGCCGAAATTTGGAGGCAGACCAGCTGGAACCAGACCAAACAAGAAGGAAGTAGGCACTGAAGATATCGGAGCAAGCGGCACCGCAGGCACTGGAGCTGAAGGTACTGGGAGAGGTGAGAAGGCTGGGATGGCTGAAGGCGTGGGTACTGGAGGACCCGGGTGGACCGGTGGAACCGATAGTTGAACGGACACCGAGAGGACCTCAGCCGAAGTACAGAGGGAGGAAACTGGGGGACCAGAGTTTGTTGAATGTTCTGAAAGAGGCAGTGTCGCCCCGGTCCAGGGGAGTCCAATGGAGCAGAAGATGGAGAAAGTGTTGGGCGGACCAACGGTTCCTTAGGCACCCCCTTGGCGCGAGGCATCTTCGTAGCGGAATCGGAGTCTGCAGGAGCCAAACAACACAACCGTACGAGATGGAGGGTAGAGAAGAAAACTCATACAGCAAAGCTGGTTAAAGATGGTTTTTGTTGCCAAACCGAAAATATACATTACCTGTTTTATATGCACTCTATCAGGTTTCAGTGCTTCTTCCAGAGACAAAAGATGAAAGTTGGCTTCCCTGCCAGTCTCGTAGTTATTCTACTGCGCCTGCGCGGACACAGTCCTCCCTATATAACCGCCGTCGCGGCATTCATTACTCATCTCTCGTCATAATACTCTCAATTGTCACCAAGGTAACTCGAGAGGGGAGGAAGGGCGGGTCCGTTTCGAAAACAGGTAATGTAATTTTCGGTTTGGCAACAAAAACCATCTTTAACCAGCTATGCTGTAAAGATCGAGTTTTAGGTTGCCCTCAAAAATCTCCATTACCTGTTTTATATGTACTCAACAGACTTTGTCACCGGAGGTGGGCCTTGGTGACGGTCGCCCTGGCTACGGACTGGCTACCCTGAAGTCAACTTGACTCAACGAACCTGAAGGCAACCGGTGCGGAGAGATGAAAGATGTTCTTGTAGGACATGAAAGGTGTGTTGTGTAAACTGGTCAGTGCAGATGCGTCAGAGGTATTGGTTGCACATGGAACCGGCTGGAAGCGGAGGAGTACACCGAAGGAGGCGGTTGCAGGCAGGTTCCAGGGTAAAGGAGAAACAGCCGCCGTAAGTTTAGGTGACTAGAACCCTTAGGGATCGTTGAAGCGACAAGGTCACAGCAACAGTAAGTTATCATTATTAAATTGTACCGAAGATGTCAACAAAAACCATTTTTAATCCAGCTTAGTACTGAAAGGGACGGTATACTCGGACCGGAGGGGAACCGAGGTTGTGTTGGTGGTCTGTTAGAGTATTGTTACGTTCCGAGGTAGTAGTCGGAAGCTTTACATTGCCTGCGATATGCCAGGCCCGTGAGGATGGGGACGGCCGGATCGCAGATGATTACGATGGCAAAAGGTGTCCTAGTTGTGTGCACGGGGTGTCCCGGAACTGGGTTGGGGACGACGTGGTCCTTGGGAGCATCTTATAGATGTAAAAGGTGTCGTCAACACAAGTTCAGGAATGGCAAGGTGTTTAGGAAAGTGTGGGTTGAGTTGAACAGAAAGGGAGAACCAAGGGTTAAGCAGATGAATCTCCATAGGTGTGGTGAAAATTTCAAAGGAGCAGGAGGCAAGATAGTCCAGAACAGGTTTCTCATAGTCGTCCGGCAGAAGGTCACAAGTAACTGCTGGTCTTTGAATTCTTTGTCTTGTGTAAGTCTTCTGTCTGTAGCGTTTTTGGTTTAAAAACCAATGGAGGATGGAATGGGTGGTAATTTTGGATGAGGAACGAAAGACGCTGATCGAGGAGGAAAGTCCACCATCCTCTGATGTGGAGCAGACCGCAAAAGCAGACCAAGAGGAGGCAGTTGCGGAGGCGGAAGGCGAGGGTCGAGGGTGGAAGGCGTTTTTGCAGGAAACGCAGCTACACTTCTAAGGACAAGGCCGAGGTCCATAGCTTGAGGAATGGTAGATTGAATCGTGCAGTTGCGGAGGCGGTCAATTTGACAGCATTTTCTTCACGTCTTGAGGTGAGGGTAGCGGCAGGTGTAATGTTTCATAGTGTGTGAGAGGTCCCAGGAGGGGGGGACGTAGGTTTTGTACCGGAGGAGGCTGGCTACAAGGAAGCAGGGACGGGAGCGTAGGAGCCGAAATAAGATGTATTTGTTCTTAACTAATCCAGAAGAAGAACGGGAGGTAAGAAACAGCTCAGAGGAATAGTGGAAAGATTCGGTGAACCCAGGTAGGGTGGAGAAGAGCCATTCTCGACGGAAGGAACGGATGAGGTTTTCATTGGGTTTTTGCGAAGGAGCGGAAGGCGGAAGGTAGCAAAAGGTAGAAGCGGAGGAGGTCGTCCGTCCGTGGAACGGAGGTATGCGGAAGGAGAATACAGAATTGTGGGGAGTGCTCAGAATGACCACTCGCGGTGATTGCTCCAAGAGAAATGACCTGAAAGGAGACTGAGCAGGAGGGTGCGCAGACGGCGGTGATGCGGAGGGATATCACGGCCATATTTTTAGAAGTACGGTAAGCATCTCAGGAAGCGGAGGGAGGCGGAGGCTGACAGTGGGTAGTGAAATGGACAGGAGCCAGGGAGGCTGTGTAGCAGTAGATGCGTAGTGGGTGGGTACTGTTAGGTGGAGGATCGGAGCAGAGTCCTTCATACAGCGTGTTGGCTTACAATGCTGAGGGCGTCCATGTGGAGGATGTGGTCGTCGTGGTTTTTTTTTTTTTTTTTTGAAAAATTAAGGCTCTTGGACAGGTTGAGCAGGGGATCGAGAGGCAGCATGAGGCGGAAGGCGTTCTGTAGGAAATGCAGCCACACTTTCATGGACAAGGCCGAGGTCCATATCATGTTGAAGAATGACAAATTGACGTGCAGTTGGACTTCTTTAGGGAGCAGCGTGGAGAAAAGCTGCACAGGTCGATGGTAGAAGAACGAATGAGCCAGTCGTAGCGTCGGAGTGTGTATCTGAAAAGAAAGCTGCGCAGTAGGATGCACAGATGGAGGCAGTGCGGAGGGATATCATACCTCTCAACGAAACAACAACATCCAATGCTGGAGGGAGAAGAATGTAAGTCGATAGGCTGAGGAAAAGATACGAAAAGTGCCTCTGGGGTCACCAGCGAGACAGGGTTAGTGCCAGGGCGCCCATATCTTTTTAGCTTTCATAGTCGGGAACGGAGGGATTTGTCTAGGTTAGCCTGTATGGTTGACGGAGGCCCTTCAGCTTCCACGGTCGGCGGAGGAAAAGCGGAGGACCGGATGAGGGGCGGATGAAACGAATTTATTGGTGATGCGTGGTATGGTGATGGCAAGTTCGTATGTTTGGAGAATAAAAACAACCAGGTTGCTATATTCCGTCTGCTGCGGATAGGAGGCGGATGAAGAGTCATGGAATGTAAGATCCCAGACTTTAGTGTGAATGGACAGGTGAAGACAGTGGGGTTATGTCTTTGCACAGGAATGGAGTGAGGTAAACACTGGCGGGAGGTTTTGGTGCCACAGGTGTGATTCCTTGCATGGTAACAGGACGGGGACGTATGGCCGGAGGTGAACGTGGCTGGGCTTCAGAAGGCCATTCTGGGTCGCAGAAGGGTCTGTTGAAAGTCGGAAATGGGAAGAGGATGCCGCGGAGGCCGAGGTAGAAGGAACGTGCCATAGGAGATGTAAAGGTTGGCGGAGGGGTATAGGCCCCTCCCTAGTGGTCGGGACGGAAAGCACTCTGGTATCGGAGACTCAGTCGAGTCGAAAGGATGTCGTCGCCTAGTTGAATCTGAACGGAAGGCAAAGCAGGATGGATGACTGCCTGTCCACAGGTAAGTTTGTGGAGGCAGGGAACTTGAACCATCAAGGGAAGAGGAGGCCGGAGGCGGAGCAGTAGTCTGATTGGCAGAAGCGGCAGTAGTACGACGATACGGAACTGTGTGTGGTAGTGGTGCCGGAGGAATTCCAGACAAGAAACCTTCTGAAGGAAGGAAGGACGACGGTAGTAACCCTGTGAGGGCGGAGGAGGACCATCCTCAACTGAAGGAGCGGATAGCGCAGCTGTAACACTGTTGTAAACAATGGAAAGGGCCAAAGCAATCCTTCTGAAAAGGAGCGGAGGGAGGCATTCTTCCTCGGGGCGGAGGTGTAAAGAAATTAGAACCTCTCTGTAGGAGGAGGAATGGTCGTTCGAGGAATGGAGGCTCAGGAGCCGGAACGGAAAGTGTATCCAGAAAACTGCTGTAAAAACAAAGGAAAGTAGGATAATCTTACAAGAAGAGGAGCGAAGGGAGGCGCCCTACCGTGGAAAGGCGGTATGCGGAGGGTACTGTGGACCCGTGAGGAGCTTGGGATGATTACTCGTGGTGCTCATCCTAGGAGAAATGATCCCGATAGGACGCTGCGCTGGAGCCGATATAAGCTGGCCCAAGGCCGCGCATGCGTCGTACCGTATAAAGCCGGCGGTAGAAAAAGACGAGCTGGTTGCATCGTTGGAGCTCATAATCCGAATGAAGGGCTGCGCAATAGGATGCGCAGATGGGAGCGTCGCGGAGGGATATCACACCTCTTCCAAAGAAAACAACAGCATCCAATGCTGGAGGGAGGTAAGGTGAAAGCCGGTAGCAGGCAGTGAAATGGTCCACCCTAAGAAGGCTGTGCGGAGGCAGCGCTCAGTGGGGAAAGGGACCGAGGACCAGTAACGTCAGTAATCCGAACTGATGCGCCTTCCGCCCAAACGCAACGAAGACGTGAACCGCCTTGGGCAGAGGCCAAGAGGGACAGCCGCCGTTCGGAGGGACGGCAGCCAGCGGAGGCGGAGGGCGGAGGTCTTGAATCGGATGAGTAGCTGGAAGAGCGACGCATTGCGTGGCAGCGCAGAGAAAGAGATGAGGAATGAATGCCGCGCCAGCGTTTATATAGGGAGGACTGCGCAGGCGCAGTGGAATGACTACGAGACTGGCAGGGAAGTCAACTTTCATCTTTTTTTCTCTGGAAGAAGCACTGAAACCTGAGAGAGTGCATATAAAACAGGTAATGGAGATTTTCGAGGGCAACCAAAAAGATGATGCGGACCGTTCCGTCCGAGTTTATATATGCAGAAAGCTGCGAAGCAGGATGCACGGTGGGTAACGACGTGGGAGGCTCTCTTCACTCTTTTCTCTAAACCAAACCAGCATTGAGAAGAATACTAGAAGACAGGTAATGTATATTTTATGGCAACTAGAAAATCTTTTATGTTATGTGTGTAAGTGATATTGCTTTTGTAGTGACGTTAGATATTATATCAGTTTAAAATTAGGTTGGAGTTTTGCAAATGTTTTGTTACCTTTGTATAGATAGTATAATTGCGACAACACTGAACAGTTATGTACGGGGAATGTTGTACGCGTACTGTTGGATAACCCGATATTGTTGTCGTATTGTAGTTGAGTGATGTGCATAGGGCGTCTATTGTTGGCCCGTACGTTGCTGTACTGCTCTGAATCATGGCTACTGAGGTAAAACTTGGGTAGCATTCTTTGCTTAGCCCGGGCCTCTAAAAGCCAGACAATAAATATGTTGGAACTACAAAATATGTCTCATTCCTTCAGCCAACACGGGGAAAACACAGTCGAAGCGAGAATCATGTGGAGGACGAGATACGTGACGTTGCTAATAAGGGGAATCCCCGTAAAGCGGAGTACCCGTAACCGGTGTGGTAGACTGGTGTAAGGATGAAGTGCCCTTCGGTGGGAATGCTGTAATTGTGGTGTGGGTAGTATCTTCATCACCCCCACCCCGTCCAAGTAGGATAATAGGAAGAAAAAATACAGCCGACATATGGCCGTCGTCGGGTAGGAGGAGGAGGAGTTTGTCAGGTGAGGGCGATGAGACATACGGTATCTGCGTAGCCATGATTGTGTTGTCTGTTTTTTCCCCCCATAAAAATCGGTAACGTAATGTTTTATTAGTACACAGAAAACAAGGGGAGTACAAGGATAACAACTGTGCTCAGTGGCGAGGCAATCGCAGCTGGCGGTGGCCTTGGTCATGGAACGGGAGAACGTTTCTGAACTACGTTGACGGCTGGTGGACTTGTTGTCGCAGCTTGAAGAGGGGTGGAACGTGGAGGCAGTCGAGAGATGTCGGGTACCGGAGCAAGCGTTGTGAAAACATGAGCTGGAAACAGTGGAGAGATAGGTAATTCGGAGAACCTTGTTGTGGAGAACCGGCATAGGGTGTAATGGCGGATGCTACGACGGCTGAGGTGCTTGTAACGCCCCCGACATCTTTGGTTGACTTGGCTTCTCAGTACTATTGATTCCGGTGTTTGTTTACGACTTTTTCATTAACAAGCACAGCATAGGGAGGGAAAAGTCGATGTCCTAACTATCTTAGTAAGGTTTCAATCAATAAACTAACTGGTATGTGCTCTGCCACCAATGGTGGATTTATTTAATAGCTAAGGGGGATTGGAAACGAGTATTATTTATACCATTTTGCAAGTCACGCTATTAAATCATTAGTAGTCTTGTGGAGTTTTCCCTTGGTTTTTATTTTAAACAACAAACAAATATAAAGCAAGTTACATTTCAAGTATACTAGTTTACACAATTTGCTTTTACAGTAAAGCATCCTTTGAATTTAGGTGAAGTTAAAATTCAAGATTACATTTAAAAGATCGAAGTTTCGATTTCGGCACAAAGAATAAAAAATTTTCCCTTAGAAAACAATGTTCTTGGGTTCTTAGCTTAAGCAACCCGATACAAGTAAAAAGCGTCTGCAAGTTCCAATTATTCACAAAAATACAGTTTCGTTTCTAGCAATCACACCGCCCACAGGTTTGTTTCAATACGCGTGTTAATCAAACCGTCATTTTCGTTTGCAGCTATGTTTTACTAGATCTAACCGTCCACAGTTGTTTCACCATGCATGAAAATCAAACCGTCAAAGAGTTTAGTTTAAAATTAATTTAAAATAAACAAGTTGAAAAAACGAACCATACTTTGAATGTTCGAAGAATTCATTAAGATAATTTCACGCTCAAATTCAAAAACATCACCCGATTATGCGAATTTGCGAATTTTCTACAGGCTGCTGACTAAGGATGGAAAATTTAGTCCGTCAGTCTTCTTCAGGCCACCACAAGTAATTAATTTACAAAATTTACATTATTTACAATGTCTGACGTGCATCCTCTGTTGTGGAAAGCAGACGACGACCGCAACGCGACTCATAGCCCTTCGTTTTTACAAGGCGACTCAATGCCATTTTTTCGCAAGGCGCTCGCTCAGTTCCCTGCTGACGAGATGCTGAATTGAAGGATTTGAGGAGAAGGTTAATAAGCACTGAAACCACGGGATATTTCTTGCTGGATTGCCAGTGATTCAAGGCCCCTCAAATGCACGTCCTTTCGGGACACTCCTTGAGTCAAACTAGGAGGCCAGAAATGCCGATGGCTTAGCCAACCATAAGTACATTCAAGCTAGAGATTTAGTTAAAATTAAGACTAAAAATTAGAATGGGGAGGCTAAAGTTTAAATTTCTTAAGTTAACTAGTACTCATACGAACCACTACGTCTGCCCGGCATGGCAACAATCGGACCGTGACATCTCAACTCCCGACTGGCGTGACCAACCTCCTAGCTTGAGATTTCGTGAGCTGTGTTAAGGACTGTAGTGCTGGGGCTTTTTAAGCTGGCAGGGAGGATTCTGGCGACCAAAGCGCAGACGCCGAGGATAGCTACGCCTCTCTGATTAGCTGAGGGCCAGGAGAACAATGGGAAGTGGGAGGAGAAGTCGGTTTAACAAAGGCTTTGAGTGCAGAGCCGTTTGAAGGAGCAGGGATATGTACACAAAGGCCAGTACGAATTTTGAACTCCTTGACAACGTGATTTGGCCATTAAAACTGATTTGTAATTAAACTACAGTGTTATGCACTGCAACTATTGAAAGAGGGGGATGGAGGATGGTGCAGTTAAACTTTGGCAATTAGTAGAAGGAAAGCTGGAGGTTTGCATTCGGATTTCTTTGTTGGTCACAGTCGAGTTCTTGGAGACAAGGAACAACTATACGTAACGATTTAAGGTCTGGTAAAATTAACTAGCAATAAAAACATTGCCAAGCTTCGGTAGAGTTCTGGGGGCAAAAGATTATTATACTAAAACGTTGGTAGTGATAAACAAGCTTATTTTAAATGCGTTCTAGCATTTCCACTAAGATTTGAATTATCAGTCGACAATTAAAGGTTTGATGTAGTGGACATTTTTCATAGCATTTTGCAATCGTTCAAAACAGGAATAAAAAATACCACACTAAAATGTTTGTCTGTAATCCACATATATGCGAGATTAAGTACTAAAGGTCCCCTCTTATTAACACAACTAGGCTAGTGTTTGGTGGCTTTTTGCCTATAAAGACCAAGGTGAAAAGTATTTACAAATATAGAGTTTGGAAGTTACGACAACCGTAAGTGTGAGCGCTATGGCCCAGTTTGAGCACCTTTTCAAATGACTATTGCAGGCGAACCAGAAGGAATTTTTGCATTCTGTTTCCGGTGGAATAAAGCTGAAGTTTGTGGCTATTAAATGGTAAAAAGTTATGTTGGATTGGTTCATAACTTCCGGAGATATGCGTCTTCAAAGATCTAGGTCTTTTAGGTTGGGGCGGGGCAAGAAGGGGACTTCGAGCGCCGAGAAAAAAAAGCGTTCGTTGTTGGAAACGAGGGTTTTCCCGAGGTTTTTGATCTTTGGAGTTCGGGTATCCTCTCCAATCCTGGTAATTCGGTAATCCGACTATACAAGGGACCGGATGTCGGAGAAGGAAGTAGAGGACAGTTTGTCGGTCCCAGAGTCAGGTGGGAACAAAGGAGACACAGTGAGGAAGGAGGAGCCTCCGAAGATGGTGGCGACTGTGAAGAGGCAGAGACAGAAGAAGTCACTACTTGTGAACTGGGAAAGCAGTAGGTAACTGGCGAGGAACGAGGGTCACAGGAGACCGTTGGAGCAATGCCTCCAGTGGCAACTGCAGGCCAGAGTGATGGGAATGGCACCGGTAAAGAGGTGGGTATCGATGCTGTTGTTGAAATGAGTTATAGTTGAGCTACCTCGCTGATTGGACAACTGTGAGCGAGGTGACCGTCGAACGGAAAACCTACTGGATGCGTCGAGGAGACTTCGAAGTGACGCCGAGAGCCGGCAGGTATCAGGCGGAATCCTGGAACCAGGTGTCCGAAGGGGCTTGAGAAGGATGATCAGTCTCATACGACAGGACGGTGCCGTCTGAAATGTGAGAGTTAGATGCCGTGTTCTAGTGAGGCTGGTCACCGGTCGACTGGGGACCGGGGAAGGTGCAGAAACAACGAAACTGAAGGCCGAAGGATGTGGAGGAGACTTGCCGAATTTCCAAAGTGGCGGAACCCCCAGGTGACCGTGGAAGGGGAAACCACGAGTTGGAACAGGGACAGGATGGTCCGCAGCAGCCATTTACGTTGAAGAAAGATAACCGAAGACAGCAACACGGGAGAGCCAGGACGACGACCACATGTTGAATCGCCCTAGGAAGAAAGATGACGAATGCTCTGACTCGCGCATTTATATACTGAGGCCTACGCTGGCGCATCTGCAAAGGGGAGCTGCGAGCCCGGCCGGGAAGCCAACTTTACATCGCTGGGGATTGAGCCGCAAATAGGAAGGAATTTGTAATAATAAGGCAGGTAATGTATATTTTATGGCAACTAAAATAGACTTTCCATATTGTAATCCATAGCTAAAGTGGATCTGAAGTATTGTCTTGCCATCGCTAAAGATGATCTAACTGGTAGGGCAATTACTTGTATAGCGCGAGAGATAATCACATTACACCATTCGCGCCCTCTAGAAATCAGGAAATAGCATCAATCGATTTATTTGATAAGTGGCGATGTAAGAAGTCGATTGACATTGACACTCCTCGTCCTGAAAACATGAACGAGAACATCGTTTTCTATGTGGGCATATACAGTAATTTTCTCTGGCAAAAACATTGACGCACAATTTAGAAGGTCTAATTGGTAAAACTAAGTTCACATATACAGCCAACATTTTACCTTTTCAAAGAAAAACTTGACTACTTACATGCTGTGTTAGTTTTGCAATGTTTATATCATTACAAAAGTTATTTGATGTCCACATTGTGCACCTTTTTTTGGCCAGCTAACTGTTAGAATCTTACACATGCATGTCAAGCCCTGGTATATTTTACTACAACACGGCAGATCTCTCACCGTCAAAATAATTGGGATCGACATATATTCTGTTCGGATAATCGAAATAATACACAAAATAAAGAATTTACAGTTTCATTTAGAATTTTATGCTAGCACAGACTGTGCTTAATTGGATCAATAGGCAATAAAACAAACTTTGATGCTTCATTTCTTGCACGAAAACTTAAAATTTCTCAGTTTTGATCAAAACGTTTTGGTTACAGAGACTCTACAGTATTGATTGCAGCACTTAAATGTTCTTACCCTATTATCATAGGTGGCATCTGGATTTTCATCACAAGCTATAACTTCGGGTGCCATCCAATAAGGAGTGCCAATGAATGTATTTCGCCTCCCAATGGTCCGATCCAATTGAGCACTGACGCCAAAATCAACTATGAAAAACCAAAAGCAACCTTTATTAACAAACTACTCGCCGTTTTCTCTCGCATACACAATTTAGCTTATACATTTAATCAGTTATTGCAGAAATTGCATCACTAAAACTATGGGAAAAAATACCATTCAAACTTGCTTGTTTCTTTTCGTAATAGGCTTACCCAATTTGACTTCAGCATTATCGGTCAGGAGAACATTTTGCCCTTTGATATCACGGTGAATAACTTTATTTCCATGGAGGTGACTAAGTCCCTACAGTACACAAGCAGAACTGTCTGTACAGAAGTCATGTTACAAACTAACAAGCATTTCAAAATTCTGCTAAGTGAAAACATATTACCCTGAGTATTTCTCGACAAATGTATGCAATCCATTCTTCTTTCAAAGACTGACCTTTGGTAGCTACAGAATAAAATTATAGTGCTACAAAATCAGTTAAATAATAAAAAGCATTAAATATTTCACTTCAAGTACTATACTTGTACCAATAACCAACTCCTAGATAAGGATGGCACTATACAAACATTTGTTATCCCGATAATGCTTTAAATTCTATCACGATAATTGGTAATCTTGATAGAAAAAATTTTGAAGCTAGAATATAATACAAAAATTAACAGCTACTTACATACAAACAGACTAAAATTGCAGGCCCTGCACCTGCTTAATTTTAGTTATTGCCTAACCAACTCCAAAATACCAGTATTACCTGGTTGATTTTGGTTTCTATTGCCTATTGAAAATATACATTACCTTTTTTAAAGCATTCTGTTCTCCCAATGCTGTTTTATCTAGAGAAATTAGAATGAAGATATCCTTCCACGTCGCTACCTACTGCGTAGCCTCCTCATATATAACCGAAGCGGAGCGCTCACCTTTTCGGACCTCATAGTGCCCAGATGGCGACATGAGGGGAGGAGGGTGGGAAGCAAGGTAATGTATATTTTCAATAGGCAATAGAAACCAAAATCAACCAGGTATTTTGGAGTTTCTAGTTGCCGTGAAAATATACATTACCTTTTTTAAAGCATTTCACAGACTTTTTCACGGCAGCGGGCGCCATATGACTAAGTATACCCTTAGGTAGCGACCGGTTCCCTACACAGGAAAAGAGTGTGAAAAGGGGTCATTCGTTAGAGAATGCGTTGGGCAGCTACAAAAGGCCCAATGCGGTACAGTCCTTCTGAATGACATATCCCAGAGGTAATGAGAAGTGAAAACAGTGGGACTGCGCCAAGATGCTGCTTGCATGATGTCAGAGATCGGTCTGTTACTATGGTGTGCCCATGAAGCTGAGATGGCATGGAGTTCGTGTGCAGTGACACGGATACCTTAAGCTGCACAATTGATATCGAGAGCATCGTAGGCTTGGACGATGACGGTTTTGAGCCATGTGGCAATCATTCTAGTGGAAGTTGTGCCAGTTCTACTGTTGAAGGGTATAAATAGTTGAGTTCGGTCCCGGCAGATTGGCTCGGACGCTTTGTAATAAAAACGGAGAGCTCGTACCGGACAAAGTGTTCTTTCCTATTCATCACCTAAAACGTTGGATAAAGAAGGAATGATGAAAGGTTGGGTGTGTTCGTTAGGTTTCAGCGTTTTTGCCTGAAATGAAGCATGTGGAGTAAGAGCAACACCGGTGTAGTTGTTAAGGAAAAAGCAATCAGAAGCTGTAGCGGACAAAGCTTGAAGTTCCCCGCAACGTAAGCATGCGGCCAGGGCAACAAGGAACACAGTTTTCCTGGTAAGATGGCTAAGCTGACAGGTCCCCATGGGTTCATACGGGGAGCGAGTAATGCGGAGAGGACAATGGAAAGGTCCCAGTCGGGGAACTGTCGTCGCAGTCGTGGTCTATCAGGTTGGAAAGAGTGAATCAGGGAAGAAGTCCGGTAATCGGTAAGAAGGTCATTTTTACCTGCAGCTTCAAAGACTGCATTCAAGGCTGATCGGTAAACGAGGATCGTAGATCCCCGTAAACCACTCTTGAAGAGCGAAGTTAGGAACCGGAGTAGGTCGGCCGTAGGGGGATCGACTGGATTAACCTGTTCCTTGACACACCAACGAAGCCAGCATTTCCAATGGCCGTCATAGACTTTGTTGGTACAGGATCGGACGGTGCGAGAGGCGATGCGAATGGCCTCGTCTTCAAAAATGCCTGTTGCTCGGAGAAGCTGGACAATAGTAGCCATCTGTGAAGTCGGAGTGTTTGAGGGTTCGGATGCAGGACCGATTCCCTGGCCTGGGATAACAGATTCGGTATGAGAGGTAGTGCCCTCGGTAGATCGATGAGTAGGCCCAGAAGTAGAGGGAACCATGCTGCGACAGGCCAATCTGGGGCAATTAGGAGGAATCGGCCGTTCGAGTTGGCGGAGAACCAAGGGTAACAGGCGTGGGGGAGGGAATGCGTAGGCGAATAGGTGATTCCAATTGAGAGTGAGAGCATCTGTTGCCCATGCTCGGGGATCAGGAATTGGGCTGACGAAGTGGGCAAGTCTGGCATTGAACCTCGTGGCAAAGAGGTCTAACATTGGGCGACCCCAGGTAGTGAACAGGGTGTTGCAAATGGTGGAGGGAAGTGTCCATTCGCCAGGTGGTGGTGTGAGGCGAGAAAGGGAATCGGCGATTACATTCAGGTTGCCGGGCATATGAAGGGGAAACAGACAAATTTGATGTTGAATGCAGAATTGGAAGATTTGGGACGTGATATGATGGGGGGACAGGGATCGAGTCCTGCCGCCCTTCCGTAGATACGCAACCGCAGTTGTATTGTCGATGTTGAGCTTGGACTATGTGTCCGGAGACATAGGGCTGGAAGTGTTGGAGACTATTGAGGACTGCCCGAAGCTCCAATAGATTATGTTCGATCGTGTTGGTCTCCCCAATGTCGGAGATTGTCATGCTGCCGATGTGGGCCGCCCATCCTGTAAGGGATGCGTCTGTAAACAGATGGACTTGAGGGATCGGTTCGTGAAGGGGAACCGAGGCAGTGAGGTTCGTGACATCCATTCACCAGTTGCTTGTGTCGAACGGGGAGGAGGGATCGATCTTTCGAGGCGGTAGAAGTAGTGCTTTCTGTGGGTTGTCCCATTGCAGTAATCGATAATGGTGAAGCGGACGTGCCATCCATCTGCCGTAGGGGACCAAATCCGCAAAGGAATCTATGATGCCTTATGATTGAGGCAAGATCCCGGAAGGTGTGGAGGGATTGATGAAGGAACGATCGAAGAGCAAGGAAGTGATTGCTGATTCGTTCTGGTGATGGCATTACAGATACTTGAATGAGATCGAACAATATCCCTAGGAACACGAAGGACTGAGCTGGTGCAGTCTTGACTTCGGAAAATTGATGCCTAGGCCTAACCGATGAAAAAGAGACACGACGATGTGGACGTTGGTAGTGAGGTTGTAGGACTGGGATGGGGCAGGAGACAGTCGTCGAGAAAGGTATGAATGCGAATGCCTCGTTGGTGGAGATGAGCAAGGACGGGACGTAGCACAAGGGTGAAGATTCGAGGGGCAGCATTTAAGCCAAACGGGAGGCAGAGAAATTCGTAAACTACGGTACTCCGTCGTGAATAAACCGATATAGGTGGCGGACAGATACATGAAGGGGAATTTGAAGGTATGCGTTGGGCAGATCCAACGAAATTGTCCAGTCCCCTGGTGCCAACGATTCCCGAATGGATGAGACTGTTTCCATTTGGAAATGAGGATTTATAATAAATTGATTGATTGGCAATTGGGGAATGGCGTTTGCCGATTGGCGATACACGAATGCTGGGAGATCGTCTATCATCAGTCCGCACCCCGTGCGATTAGACAGCATGACGCCGCCGATGAGGATCTGTTGAAGTCCGAGTAAGGCGTTTTTCGGCGCCTATCAGACTTGGCGCATCACTCGGAGTTTCGTGGTGGCCGCCACGCTCCGAGTGTGGGTCTTTTCCCGACTATGGGAACTAAATTTAGTGGCCAAGACTCGTTTTTTTGGCGTTTTCTCCGCCACGAGACATTTTTGGGCTAACTCCCTCCTTGGAGTTTACAGATTTGTTGCATTTCAATCGCACATCCGCCTTTGCAACATTGCCCCACACTAACAGCTCCGGTTCAGACACGACCGTCTGCCGTTGTGCAGCCACAGACCCTATGCCAACAGCCTCATTCAATTTACTCACCACAGGCAGCTTCCCTGCAACAACAGTTTCAGTTTCATAACTACAACGCTCCTCCTCCGCAACAGCAGTAGATGGCAGCACCTGTCCAGTACACGATGGCGCGATTGGCGAGTGTTGCCAGCGCGAAAAACGCTGCCACCTTCTCCTGCAGCAAGACGAAACCATCGGCATAAGCTTTGCGTTGTTCGGCCGCTACTTCCTCACGCAACAAGTCCATCCTAATTCCTAATTCCACTTTTCCTGCTTCTCGCACAGCACCCACGATCAATTCCAATTTTTCAGGGAGCGACCGGGCCAGCAGGGAAGACACAACCGCCGATGACGAAACAACCTCGGTTGCATCTACATTAGGCCTAACCGACACGTTCAAAACTTCATGGCCCAGAATAAGCCGCAACAGATTCGTCCGACAAAAACACAAGTGGGGCATAAACGTCTGTGCTTAAAAATTTTAAACAATGCTCAAGAGGAGTTTAAGATCCAGAAGCAGACTCCAACAGCGCCTTTTTTGCAAGATGCTTTCGACGCTGGTCAGATTTCTTCCTGGTATGCAGCACCTTCAACCACTTTCGTGTCCAAAAAATCCACAAACCACACTTGGATTCAGAAAAATGACAAGTCTTACACCTTCAACAGGCAGGGTGAATATCCAGTGGGGTCTTTTTGCACTGTAAGGGCTTTTTGGCCAAAACCCTTTTGGAGAGGATACCGGGACTCCAGCTGTCAAAAAAACCTCCGGAAAACTTCGTTTTAACGAACTTTCATTTTTTTCTACAAGTCTTGGCGCCCCCCGCCCCTGACTTGTCCAACCTCCAACTTCAAACCACTGAATCTCCAGGAGTTGACCCACAGAATTGACCCACATTAGAAATTCTTAATAGCCACAAATTTGAACTTTCATTATGCGAAAACAGAACTCAAAATTTTCTACTGGTTCTTCAGCTACAAGCCTAAGAAAAAGTCACCAAACAGTGCCGAGACGCACTCACTTCCGGTCATCGTAACTCCAACCAATTTGTACAAATGTAATCATTTCTTTTCGACTTTTATAGGCATAAAGCTGACACAGTTTACATTAGTTGTGGAATAGGAGGGGCTTCCTTTGCAAAGGTACTTAACCTCATAAATAGGATATGAACTTGTTGAATGTGATATTTTTTATCTGGTTTGTAGCACGCACAAATATATGAAAAATTTCCCACTTCCATGATAACTAAGTTCGGCCACTGCAAAGTTAATGCCCCAACTTTAAATGCGTTCTAGCATTTTTCACTAAGTTAATTATTTACTCTTTTGATATTTTAACTTGCCCCCTGAACCCAACCACGTGTTCGAACTTCAAAAAAATATGTAACGGCAATTTTACCAGACGCCACTTTTTTTTGTTTGTTTGTAAATATTACTACGAAAATCGCCGAGTTTGACCACCCAACAATTCCCAATGCAGTACTAGCTTGCCCATCCTTCTATTATAGCCATCCAGTACAAAGATCTGTTTTCCATAGCAAAAAAAGAAGTATTCTGTGCCAAACACTTCGTTTCCGCCCCCCCCCCAAAAAAAAACCAAGTCTATCTTACTTATTTTAATCAACTTAATTTAAGTGAAAGTCCTGCTTAAATTGCTAGTGCTCCCATTGAGCCGATCTAGTTCAGATTTAACTGGAAGTATAGTTGAGTTTGTAGGAGTTTGAATGCAAACAACATACTGTAGGCCTAATTGTAACTTGCGGCTGTATTTTATATTTAGAAGGTTGAAACACACCTGAGTGAACTTTCTTGATGTGAAAGGTAACTGATTTTATTAACGCCAAGTTCGTTGTTGAATGTAAATTCGTGTTGCTTACTTAAAGCTTTCAATTGTAAAAACTCAGTGTGAAAATGTAAAGTGCTTTTATATTTTGTTAACTGTCTATAAATAAAACCAAGAGTTTTAAACGTCAGTTGTTTTTACCTAATTATTAATTGTAGAGCTAAAATATTATGTAAACCCCCTTTTATTCTTAACTCCGGATTTTGCTGCAATTAATGTCACTCCACCTGGTGGCAGCGTGTACCGTGTAAATTAGTACTTGTTAGCCTATTTAATTTGATAGGATATTTTCGCTCTGTTCCCTACATCGGGCCCGTAGCCACGACTGTGCTTTGATAAACCAACAAAACACCGAAAGTATTATTTTTAACAAGACCGAAGTCTACCTGACGTCGGGGATGTTACAAGCACCTCAGCCGTCGTAGCATCCGCCGTTACAATTTGGTGGCAGCGGTGGGATCAACAGGTGCTGTTCCCAACAAGCGTTTCCCCCCTGCCACGCTACCGTCCCAAAACTGCAGTTGAAGAACCCTTCAACTCTATGTCCGCAACTCAGCCCAAATAGTTGCCCGAAAATGATACCCGTGACTCCGTCAATATAGTCACCATATCCGACTTTTTTTCTGCTGTCAAAGACAGTACTTTCCCGCGCCCCAGCATCTGCAACCGATCCTGGAGCCGAGAAGTGTAAGTCGCAGCTTGGCCGTGAGACGAAATCTGCCCCCTGCCGTTTAGATGCCAACATCTTGCCGCCGCCGGTGAGGAGGATCCACCCGTCCAGGGAGAGGAGCTCCGTTACTGCCAATCTTTGATTGTGGACACCCCATCCTCAGTTGCAGTGAAGTAGACGTTCTACTTGGATTTTGTGAAGCCTTCTTCAATCAGTGGTGGAGGATTGGACCAGGACTTGACTGACCGCTCAGTGATTGAGTATTTGGGTAAGTGTACACGAGATATGCTGTAGGCCGCCAAGCCTAGTGTTATAATTAAATGCATTTTTTAAATGGTTTAGTTGTTCATACACCAAAGCTAGGAAGCTCTTAAAGGTGTATTTTATGTATGTTTTACTGGATTTGGGAAAGTCGTTTTATTTTTAAACTCACTTTCCTTTTTTTAACGTAAATTAATCGCAGCTGCTTTTAATTTGTAAATTTAACTTATACAAGCTGTATTTTGAAATCGTTAACGTTAAAACCCCAAAATGTCGAACCTAAATTTAGACGTCATTATCAAAGATATCCAATACAAGGATTTAAAGAAAGCCTGTACCAAATTAGGCCTTACTGTCACGGAAACCCGACAAGAAACTGTGGTAGTGTTAGAGGAACATCATTACGAGTTACAAGAACTGTACGATGAATTAGCTCCGGCTATTGAAAGACGGGAAGCCTTTATACTGCAAAAGCAGGAACTGGCCAGTAAAGAAAAGAATTAGCTACGCAGGACCAAGCAGCCTTGATTAAGGATAGTGAAGCAGTTCTTAAAGCTGAAGAAGCTGCTCATACCGAAAAGACTAATGCCCAGGAATTAGAAAAACTTAAACTGCAGCTCGAATTAGCTCGCCTAAATGCTGCTAGTGTTAACGTTAACGCTTCAGTAGGAGCTAACAACGCTCCCCCAAATCCAGTAACGCCCGTAGCTAAACACGGGAAAATTGCTGATGTTGTACGGTTAGTTACAAGGTGGACTCCTAAAACGGAGATAATAGTTTTTTTTTTTAATATTTGAAAGAACTATGACAACCCAAAATATTCCAAACACCCAATGGAGTACAGGTTTATTGCCCGTCATGGGAGAAGTTTTAATCAAAGTTTGACCAGTTAACAGAAGCAGAAATGCAAGATTACGATTTTGTCAAACTTAAATTACTTGACAAGTTTGTCCAAACTAAAGAGTCGGTTCAAACTGCGTTTCGTTCTCTTGAAAAAGAAAGTGAACAATTGTATTAAGATTTTAGTTTTGAATTAGAAACTTTATTTTCTCGATGGCTTTCTTTGGCCAAAGTTAATGGGGAGTTCAACAACCTAGTTAACTTAATGCTTTTAGAGCAATTCATGAAGTCTTGCCCTGTACCTTTACGCAAGTGGTTGGCCGACCAGGTCCGGACTGGCACCTTGGCCGAAGCGGCAAAATTGTGTGATGAATACACCACCCGCAACAAGCAAATCGCTGTTGACGCTGCATCACGTGTAGCACCCCAAAGCAGAATTTTCTGCCACTGTCTGCGACACCAAAATTGTCAGGGAAAAATTGTCTGCAGCTAATCGTCGTATGGCTACGTGCATATTTATTGGTTTTTACTGAATAACTTTTCAGTGCTTTATTGTATTGATCTGGCTGCTCCACCAACGGAAAGGTCTCGTCGAGACTATTAAAATGGTGTATTGGAATGTCCAAATCGGTCAAAAATTGGCGAAACTGCAGAAATTTGGTCAAAATGGCACGTTTTGTCTGAGACTGTGCCAGGTTATCTGCGACATAGTCGCACGTCGCACCCCTTTCTGCCTTCGGGGTGTAGTAAAAACCTAGCCTGTCGCTGGCTCATCTGGTAATGCTTCTAAAGCAACCTCTAACCATCGTGGGGGCAACAGAACCCACAATACTGCAGCTAAACCGGCCGGTACTGCAGAGAGCAACGGTGATTCCACTGGTGGGGATTCTGCCAGCAGCAACAACTCAAATAAAGAGTTTGACAAGCAACGTAGACCTTTTACAGGCACGTGTTTTTTTGTAAAAAAATCGCACACAGACGTTCCGACTGTCGTTTAAGACAGGCCCAAGAAGCCTCAGCTCCTGGTGCTGAGTGCCATTTTGTTTCCAACACCGCGCCCCCCCCCCGACTTCGTGTTGTCAAAACATATTCACGAGTGGACCGTGAATGGTTCGAAATGCCTTGTACTTCGTGATACAGGTTCTTCACATGATGTAATTGCTAGAGACTTAGTCAAACCCGAGCAATTTACGGGTGAATACACGCACCGTCGTAATGCCCTCACCGACCAGACAACTGCCCACGCTATTGCTTTAATAGATGTGCAAACACCGTATGGGCCTATTCAAACGAAGGCTCTGGTCTCAGACCACATGGGAATTCACTTCCAAATGTTGCTTGGAGTGCCGTCCCAAAACATCCTAGAAGAAAAAGGTT
The DNA here is from genome assembly GCA_023313725.1 of Lithobius niger. Taxonomy (NCBI): domain Eukaryota; kingdom Metazoa; phylum Arthropoda; class Chilopoda; order Lithobiomorpha; family Lithobiidae; genus Lithobius; species Lithobius niger. The sequence continues at coordinate 152,954 of JAHWFP010026675.1, forward strand.
TGCATTCCCTCCCGTCTTACGTAAACGCTACCACGCGTGCTCAGGCGCGTGCCGCCAGTCAGCTGCCAATCGTTAAACCTAATTACCGTGAGGTGTTAAGTGAGAGCGATGAGGAGTCCTGCAGTGATAGCGACTCAAGCGTGACGACACCCCTCGAAGCCCCAAGCGGTTTCGTGAGCGCTAAACCAGACAATTTAGATGCCGCTATTTTTGGACCCCAGTCGGAGCAATTTTCAAAGTTGTTAGACATTGACAAGAATAAATTCACCGATTTACAACGTAAATGTCCCTCTTTACAGTTGTGTTGGAAATACGCTGAGCTACCTGAAGGCCAGCAAGACGAAAATAAATTGTTTTTCGTAGATAACGGTTTGTTATTTAGCAAACCTTTTCGCCCTGATGGACGACTGTTAATTAAGAGAGAGACAGTTCTTTCCCGGGAGTGTAGGAGTTCAGTGTTAAGCACTGCACATGCTAATGCATGGGCTGGCCACTTAGGGCGTACAAAAACTAAGGAAAGCGTGCTGACCAACTTCTACTGGCCTAAGTGCTTTACCGACATCGAGACTTTTGTAGCCACTTGTTTGACCTGCCAAAAAAATGGCAAAACTGGGCAAAAATTTGTTGCTCCCATGGTGCTCGTGCCCATGGCCATTCAACCGATATATTATTGATATCGTGGGAGCCATCAGGCCTACAAGCAAGGCCGGATTCAAATACATTTTATCGTTACTGGATCCTGCAACAAATTCCCAGAGGCTGTGCCCCTTAAAGAGGCTAACAGCCAAAGTGTTGTTGACGCCCTGCTCCTTGTCTTTTCAAGATTAGGATATCCCAGCAAGTTGCAGTCTGACTTGGGCTCAGTTTTTGTCTGAACTCACAACTTTATTTTTGGAGAAATGTGGAATCAAGTGTGCGAATTCCAGTGTTCGTCACCCTCAATCAAACAGTGTGGAAAGATTCCATCGGACGGCTCAAAGCAGTGCTGAGAGCTGTCACTCACGAGCATCCCCAAGATTGGGAAAGATGCCTCCCCGGGGCCATGTTTGCCCTACGTACTGCTCCCCACCAGAGCACTGGCTTCACGCCAGCCGAAATGGTGTATGGCCGAAAGAAGAAGAAAGATGACGACGAGATGGTGTAACTCATCGTGGAAAGGATGCAGCACCAGCTGAGGTTGTTATTAAGAAATCTGCCGAAAACTCTGCAATAGCTGATTACAGAGATGGAAAGCTTTCCGCCTTATATTGCACATGGTGGTAAGAAGGCTGAAACCCAGCATTCAAGCAACTCAACTGACCATACCAAGTTTGGGAAGCAAGGGAGTTCGACCAGCAGCAATAGTGGAAGCAAGGATGGCCCCCCTTCAAACGTGGCACCATCAAAGAACCAGCATTCTGAAAGAGTCACTCCGCAATGCCGGGAAGCAGATCAGAGCCGTAACGACAGCAAGGGGTCGGACAAGAAACCTGATGGTACCAGCCAAGCAGCATCCGATGCAACTCATCAGGAAGACAACTCCAGACAACTCTACAACAGCCGACGCTAATCAGCGGCATGGGAACTCCAGACCGAGTTCACCTCAGTCGAGAAGTGATAGAATGGACTGGATGAAAGGGGTTAACTGCTGGAATTGTGGCCAGTTGGGTCATCTCCAAAAAAGCTGTAAGAACCCACCCAAGGAGAAGCACAAGAGTTTGCTCTCTACCGCAGGCGAAACAGCATCGTATACCGTACCAGTACGCAAGAGTATGTGGAGCAAGTTGGCTATTCTAGACAGTGGATCGGGAGGTTCCCAAATGAAAAAGGCGTGGTCCTGAACACAAACTCCGTCCATACAGAGGTGAAGATTTCAATCTGGCTGATGGGTCGTTAATCAGACCTATGGGGGTCGCCCACCTACCGTTTCAGCTGGAAGGTGAACACCTGAGAATGAAGTTCGCAGTATTTGAGGAACTGGCAGATGACGTTATTTTGGGGATCAACTTTATGAAGAAATCCCAGCTCGTCATCGATTCGGTGAATCAAGAGGTCTACATGAAACGGTTTCCGTGCAAGATCTTTTCACTGTCAAGCCAAGCGGCCGACCCAAAGCGGCCAAAGGTGAATAGCATTTGGAGGTTGGCAGCAGACCCTTCCCAACCGATCCATGATGCCTTCATCAGATGACAGACGAGCAGTTCCAGAAATTGGAGGAAGTCATCAAAGCCCACCAAGCAGTCTTTCAAAGGGAAGCCAGGGTTAATTTCTGTCAGGCAGCATAAGATTGAATTCAGGGGTGAATCTTGCACGAAGATCGCAAAGAGCTACCCTTTATCGAAGAAGCAAAGAGAGGAGGTTGACCGGATGGTCAACGACTTGATTGCCAATGATAAGATTGAGGAAACTGAGTCAGAATGGGGCTCGCCCATTTTCCTGAAACAGAAGAAGAATGGCGGAGGATGGAGTGTCATTGCAAACTACATCGAGCCGAATTCTCAGACGAAGGGCGATTCTTTTCCACCACCGAGGCAGGAGGAAGTATTTCATTTCCTGGCCGGAAAAAAGTATGTGTCGGTATTGGATGGTGAGTCGGGATTCCACCAGATTCCGCTCCACCCAGATTCTCGTGACTGCACAACGTTAGTTTCTCCGGGACGAGGTACCTACAGGTGGAAAGTCATGCCTTTTGGACTCAAAACACCAATGGCAGAGTTCCAGCGAACCATCAGCATCATACTCAACGGGCTGATTGGCACAGATTGTGTCGTGTTCGTTGATGACATAGTCATTGCAACGAAGACGTGGGAGGAACACGTCCAAGCCATCAAGCGCGTATTCCGCAGGCTAATGAAGCATGGATTCACTTTACGAAGGAAGAAGTGTCACTTCTGCCTGCCCGTCATGAAGATCCTCGGTCATGATGTGTCTGCCGATGGGATCAAGGAGAGAGTCCACAGTATCAGCGCTGAGAGATTTCCCTGTTCCTACCACCAGGGGAAGATTGCAGCAATTCCTCGGTTTAACGAACTACTTCAGAAAGTTCATCTGGGAGTATGCTGAAACGACTAAAGTTTTCCACCGCCTACTCAAGAAAGACACTCCATATAAGCGGGAAGAAGAGCATAAGAGAGCGTTCGACGAGCTGAAGACGAAGCTTCTGGCTTCACAGTTTCTTCAACTAACAGACTTTGAGCACCAGTTTCAAATCGAAACAGACGCGAGCGACGATGGGATCGGAGGAATGATCGCTCAGGTCATTGATAACCAGGTCAAGACCATTGAATTCTTCAGCAGGACTCTGAAGGACAGAGAAACTCGACACACGACTTTCGAAAAGGAGGCTCTGGCTGCCGTAGAAGCAGTTGAGAGATGGAAGCATTATATAGACGGAAACCATTTTACCCTCGTTATGGATAACGATTCGCTTAAGTGGGTACTGTCAAATAAAAAGAACTCGGGCAGAATTGGACGCTGCGCAGTGAAGATCCAAGGATAAGACTTAAACGTAGTACATCGTGCTAGGAAGCTCAACGTCGTGGCTGATGCACTGTCACGCAACCCGCCACGGCTGCTATACATCAGAAACCAGGAGAGAGTGCCCATCACCGATACACTCCAGGTGAGGCAGCTCAAGAACAAGATGACTTCGCTAAAAGAGTCCGGGAAGTTCATTCCAACCTGTCCGAGGCGAAGAAGACCGAGTCTCCAGGATTTGTCAAGAAGGCTGCGGAGGACTTCATCTTCAACGAAGGAGTTCTGTTCTACATGGATCCAGCAGCACCAGAAAGAAACAGCCAGAGGTCAAGATGGCGTATCTACGTACCAGAGACTATGAGGCACCAATTGCTTCATGAGTGTCATGATCATAGACAAGCAGGTCACCTGGGAATCACGAAAACTCTAGCACGAGTTCGGCAAGTGGAATACTGGCCACATGTCTTCAAGGACACTAAGAACTATGTTCGTTCCTGTGCAGTTTGTTAAATGGTGAAGTGTGCCCAGACAAAAGCGCCGGGACAAATGCAACCTGTGATTCCTGATCACCCGAACCATATTATGGGAATTGATTACGTAGGACCACTCCCAACGACCACTTTCAACAACAAGTATGTCCTATCAGTCGTTTACTATTTTACCAAATAGGTATGGCTGAGACCGACAAGGAACGCAACATCAAGAGCTGCGGCAACAAAGTTCACGCAGCATGTTCTCAGTGACGTAGGTGGACCAGATTATCTCATCTCAGATAACGGTGCAGCGTTCACAGGGAAGGATTCCCTAAGAATGCTGCAGGAGAACGGGATCAAGCATTCCAAGACGACACCGTACCACCCCCAGAGTAATGGAACCGAGAGGGTCAACCGAACACTCAAGGCGTGCATTAGAGCTTTCGCTACGGAATGGCAAGGAGGATGGGGACCGTTGCTGCCATGTCTTCAGTGGGCGATGAGAACACCACCACATGTCCCTATACGGGCGAAACACCCTATTATCTGATGACGGCAACGGATCCACGCACAAGACTCCAAGCACTTCTTTTGCCACCAGTCCAGACAGGAATGACTGTCAAAGAGTACGCCGAAGAGCACAAGATTTAGATGGAAAAGGCTTATGATCTATCAAGGGCCCATCTTTCTGAAGCAGCTAGATTGACAAAAACCTATGACGAAAGACATCAACCAGTGGAGTACAAGCCTAACCAGCTCGTCAAAGTCAAGAACCACGTCAAGTCTGATGCAAGCAAGAACTTCACGAAGAAGCTGGCTCCAATTTATAAAGGCCCATACAGTCGTAAGGAAGGCATCAGATATGAAGTACGTACTCAAGTCGACCCTTGATCACTCAGATGTGAAGACCTACAACGTATCAGAAATGCAACCCTTCTTTGACTCGGACACAATGGACCGCTGGGGCAGCATGGACCAAGCCGGAACGATCTACCATCCACCAGACGACGTTCAGGAACAAGGTCAAGACGAGAGTACAGCCGAAGATGATGAGGCTGACGCCGGCCAGCTGGTGAAAGAAGAATCGGACGAGAAGTAACCAGAGGAAGATGACCAAGGAGACGAAGGAAGTCAGTCCGAGGGCAAAGATGGTGACGAGCTGCCAGATGAAAGAACTGGCAAGGGACGGCCAAAACGAATCATTCGTCCGCCTGCCAGGTACAGGATCGACATCGTGCAGTCCAAAGACATGCCAGGAAGACCGAGCTTTCCCTTCGATCGTCGTGTAAAGGTCAGAGTTCCGCCTTCAAAGATTCCTACGAAGGGAGAACAAGACAGTTGCAGCCAGACTTCGAAGGTCCATTCTGCATTTTCGAAGAAAACCCGAAGGGGACCTACACATTGCAGCATGTTAGGAAGTCTGAAGACGTACGCAAGGTCAACGAAACGAAGAGATGATAGCTTATCTAGACGCAACTTGGTGCGTTGGTATGAGGAAAGAACCGCGCAGGTGGCCGCAAGAGACACCTCTTTGAGGATGACGACCAGCAACCATCATCTGTGGAGGACGTGATTACCCAGCACCCTGTTGCGGGGCTGTCCGCCTTAGAGTGGACGGTTCTGCGTCACTAGTAGAACAGAGATCGTTTTGAATTGGGAGTATCTCAACCGAATGTGATGGAAGTAATTCAGAGCTACCGGCCGATGTGAGGTGTCGTTGGAAAGCAAAGCATCATGAATGAGCTGATGACCAGTGAAACCCGTAACGAAATGGAAGGATGAGCAGACGGAAAAAATGCCTAGCGAATGAGTTGGGGGATGGAATAAATGCCACAATCTTGGCCTAATGAGTGATCCACCCTCTTCTATTTGCACGCTTCTCACCGAGCTGTATCACCGACAATGAGGACGCTGAGTTGTCAACAGCGAGCAAGGATCTGTGCACATTGAATAGAGCTGAACTGAAGTCGGGAGCCGTGAAGAGCTGACATCTTCGTTGGGAGCTATTCCAACCATGAACGAAGCCACGAGACACCGTGTGATGTCTTGTGCATGAGCTGTGCCAACTCAACATCAAGGACTGAGTCGGACCAAGGTCTCTCCTGGCTGCACAACAACAGTGAATTGTGGTGTGGACTAAGCCGCAATGAGGCTTGCCTCGGGTGCATCACATCCGCGTGTGCTTCTAATGAACTAAGTCGCATCAAGGCATCCCTTGAGTGCAAATCTTCAAATTTTCAAGGACTAAGACGGATCAGGGAAGCTCCTGGCCGCATAATCACCTTTGTAGTAATCTTTTGCGAGGTCGGATTGTTGGACTTTTTTCGAACCACTTCGCACCTTACCTACATAGTTTTCATGTTCCAATCCTTAGTAACAAAAATTGTAAACTTTCGTATTCCTTCTTCTCTGTATCGCCCGAACCGGTACGCACCTCTGGAGGGGGGGAAAACTGTGAGGATGCGCATGCCGCCATTGCATGCTCAAGGGCGCACACCTCACAGTATGATCGTAAGCAGCAAGTGGCTGACTGAAAGCGCGCAAACTTGGGATTTGCGTGAAGCCAGGTGCACGATCGTTCGAGCCGAAGTGTTAATGATTATGAAGTAAATGAGATAGAAAACCCAACTGTGAGTCTTTTGTGTAGCTGGGCAGGACATTCTCACACCACCGGTGTGGAGGAGTGTTGTAAGCAGTGTAGTGGATTGGCCATGGAGTAGCGTCTGGTGAGGAAGTAGATCCCTTGGCAAGGCCGGATCGGGACTTGGCTTGTACAAGAAGCAGTCTGGTACGATCCCTTCTACGGTTTTCAGGAGTTCTGGAAGAGGGATATCGGTCGGGTCAGGATTGCCGAGAAATGGTGGATCGTGAGGATCGGATGATGGTGGATCATGGGAGTAGTAGGAGTCCTTCTCATTTGTGTACAAGGAAGGATGGTCATCCAGAACGGGCGGAGGGATCGGTGGACCAGGTGTGGGAGGAGTGGGGTCCGGTCGGTGTGAAGGACCGGAGTCATCGAGTGAAATGCCTTAACTTTTGGGCATTGATGCCAGCCAGGCGGAGGTATATTCCGATACCGGATCAACTGGTTGCTTACGTTTAAAGTTGCGGATGGAAGAATCCATTAAACCGTGTATCTGGGGTGTAGAGAGCGGACCACTTCCTTACCCAATGGCGGATCGTGATCCGCCCAATGGCTGCGAGGATCGGGAGGAAAGATCTAGTGGTGAAAGGTGGAGTGCGGATGAGGAGGCCGTCTTTGTGGCTGCCTTTTTTAGCTTAACTTGAAGTTCGAGACGTTCATACCGTTCCTTGGTACGTGAAAGTTCTGCACTGAGGGATCGTAGGCCCGAGTGGGCTCTGATTGTCCGCAAGGGATTGGTGAAGTGGCCGCTGTGTCACAAAGTGCAGCCGGGAGCGAAGGCTCGGGTAAGAAGGGGTTCAGTAAGAGGTGTGAGGGCTCTAGCAAGTCCCGTTCTGTGGATAATTCGAGAATTTCCACATTCCCTGAATCTGAGAGTTCAGTGGCGACAGGGATGCGGATCGTTCCGGACGGACCGGCTCCTTCGGCCTGCCTTTGGTTCTCATAGCAGACAGGACCGGATCGTGGAGCGTGTGTGACGGGCGCTGGAGAAGAAAAGATGAGCATAGCCTCTCCAATCGAGTGTATATAGGAAGGAGGCGGCGCAGTAAGATGTGCAGAGGGTAGCGGCACGGTCTTCCAATTTTTATCTAGTTCAAACAGCATTGTGAGAAGGAGAATGCTTAAAATAAGGTATATGTATATTTTCAATCGGCAACTAGAAACTAAACTCTAATCGCAAATTCTGACAACATAGAATTTGTAAACAAAAAAAAAACTATGAAAGGACGTCGAAATGGATATAGAACACTACAAAAAGAATTATAATTTCAGTGTTGGCGTGCGGCAACAAGGTTATCAGCTCAAATGATGAGAGCTATTGCAAAACTTCCAAGCCTGAAGTCTTTACAATTTAAGAGCTAAGTTTTAAAGAGAAACGCTTAAAGGGTGCAGAGTATGTGCCAAATCCTGTTTAAGAGCACTATAATAAAATTAGGCTAGATCAGAAAAATAAAACAAAACTAAATAGAACCATGCTGCACCTGCAGCGGGCCTACATCTCTGTTCCATGGAATTATTTGGGTCCCACATAGTTTTACTCAGCGTAATGCCCGACTCCACATTTCCCTTTGCCGGTGATCTGATCCTACAAAAGGACTTATTTCCCCCTACGCAATCAAACTACCAACCGACAGGAAAAAAAGGACCCATCAACGTACTTCTGGATAAATACTAATGGTGGGCTGCATAATGACGTACAATTGTTTAAAAAAAATAAGAACGTGCAGAACTTACATTTCACCAAATCTGTGACAGAGCCTGCCCCACAATACTCCATTACAAGCTGAAAATATCAATAAATGCTGGGATTGAAGTAAATTACACATTTATAAGCTTCAGTGAATAATAAGATGGGAAAAAGGCCTTACCCATAACTGATCATCTTTTCCAGGAGGACTTTTCTTAATAAAAGCCCCATAGTAAGTTGCTATGTTTCTATGGTGGGAGTACTGTAACACAAATAATACAAGCCATTATTATTTTGTATCCTTAATTACGTTTTCCTAACATCTAAGAAAAAATTAAACCTCATTTGGATCTTAAGGCGGTGACGTGTTTGTTCCAACATTTTTTACGGCGTAGATGACGAAAAGGCATCAGATGAGTCACACATGTAACTGACTAATTAATTACAGCAGGCAGACAAGGGCAAAACTTCAGATGAATCTATTGCTGACCTAGCAAGGAATAAAACGGATGGAAAACACTCCGGCAGAAAATTTAGAATTTTTAGAAGAATTTACTTTCTCAATAGAAGATCATTGTCCCGAATTTATAAGTTCAAGCCTGTTTAGCGAATTAAGCTGAAAACGAAAACAAAAAACTAAAGATGGCGGCAATAACAAAATAAGCAATACACACATTTTTTAAATAGATTGAACTACCACGTGTGCATCATTTCAGTGAAGCTAGCATTTAAACAGAGGTGTTTATGCAAGTATGTTCAAGAAACAGCAGCCAACTCAGACACTATAGACCCATAAAGACAATTATGCAAATTCTACAGTTACCATCATGCAATGCATGAAGCATCATTTTTAGAGGGTTTTCCAGCATACAGATGATCCGAAAGAGCTCTGCGACATCTTAAAAAGTAAGTATGCGGCCCACAAAAAATGCGTAAGTTGTAAAGGAGCCCTGGCTTCACCGAAGATTGGAGAGGTGACCTCGACTCCAGAACTCTGCAGTCCAGAACTTTTTACCTACAACCGCAAAACAGGGTCGGCGGGCTCAGGCCTAATCATTTAAAAAACAAACACTTTTCGCCATATCTCCGCCAAAAATGGACCAATTCGACTAGAACTTTCACGCCAATGAAACCCTGAATTTTACCTTTAATTCTGCGCAAACAGAATTCAAAAAGACACTCAATCTTTTTCGACAATTAAAAGTGTTTACGCTAAAAATCGCAGTCAACGTACATCACCTCCGGTCGCCTATTTTCACATATACACACTGTTTTATTCGGCATAAAGCCAACCCAGATAAGTTGTGTCATAGGGTAAAAAGGGGCTTCTAATGCACATAACCTTTCACCGATATATGTATGTTGAAAAGACTAAAATTGCAGGGCCGAACCAGCTTAATTTTAGTTTTTATTGCCTACCCGAAAATGTACATTACCTGTTTTATAGCAGTTTCCCCCCTTTTGAGCATTATTCCCTCGAGTGTCTTCGCTGCCGGGCTCGTGCGGTATAGTGCATGCGCGGGCTTGGGCCAGCTTATACAAGTTCCAGTGCAGCGTCCTGTTGGTATCATTTCTCCACATTCCACAATCTAGCTCATGGAGGGGAGCTTGGGCGGGAATTCAGGTAATGTATATTTTCGGGTAGGCAATAAAAACGAAAATTTTAACAAGCTTAAAATTAATTTTTACTATCCTAAAATACGTGCCTTCAGCATGTGCTTAAATCACTTTGATTTGGCTATTTAATGCCCAATGCAATTTAAAACTCACCCCGTTTCAAATCTAGTGGCGTTTCCCTTATATTCCGGGTTTGGTACCCTGGTTATCACTTCACTTCGACCGTTGTAACACACGGTTAGCAGCGGGTTCGTGAAGCGGGGGAGGATGGGTGGGTTCTACTGAAGGTAAGTATTTTAGGATAGTAAAAAGAACATTTTGCCGGCCCCCAGCTAGGTCGGCTAAAAATGGTTTCTTTGTGCCTAAAACATACTTAACCTGATAATTTAGCATACATTCCTCGAATGTGATGTTCTCCTGGAGGTTTCTTCCGGTGCGCAGGCGCCTGCTTGCATGTCCCTACTGCGCATGTGCGTGGCA
>JAHWFP010026675.1:165156-184503 GCA_023313725.1 Lithobius niger
AGAGGTAGGCGAACTGGTTTTGCCATGGAAACGTCAAGGCGTCTACTGCTATTGCGGTTTCGTCCGGAATCGGGCTTATGTAGAGGAGAAGTCTGGCATTGTGCCTCATGGCGAACAGGTCTATCATCGGAGTGCCCCAAATGGTGAAGAGATTCGCAAATGGATTTCTTGAGGCACCATTCGCCTGTCGGTGGTTTCTAGCGTGACAGAGAGTCGCCAATCACATTCCTGTTGCCTGGGATATGGAGAGGAAGGAGTGTGATGTTGTGCGGTATGCAAAGGTTGAAAATTTCTGACGTTAGGCTGTGGAGAGATCTGGATTTCGTTCCTCCTCCTTTCCTTATATAGGCTAGGGCAGTCGTGTTGTCGGACTGGACTTGTATTGCCTTGTTTCTGATTTTCGGAAGGAAATGAAGCAGAGCGAGTAGAATTGCTCGAAGCTCAAGGGAGTTGATGTGTTCCGCGCAGGTTGGAGGCTTGAGGCTTCGCGAGTGCCAAGGAGGGCACCCCAGCCGGTTCTCGAGGCGTCTGTAAAGATGAGTAGATCGGGATGTGGCTTGTGAAGAGGTTGCGTTTTCGTAAGGTTGGTGACATCTGACCACCAAAGGAGGGAGTCCAGAGGAAAGTCGGGATTGAAGGGGATTTGTTTGTCTGGACGGTCTTGATTGTTTGCAGGGTTGTCTAGGCGGTGGTGGTGAAATGGCCATACCATCCAGCGGCCGTAGGGGACGAGGTTCGCCATTGCGTCCATCTTCCCGATGAGGGAGTTTAGTTCCCGAGGGGAAAAACTTGCTTTCGACCGAAAGAGACGGGCGTGGAGAAGATCTTCTATTCGTTCCGGGTAGGGCGCTATACTTGCAGTGCGGAGGTTGAAAGCGGCTCCGAGAAAGGTGAAGACTTGTGCTGGTGTTAGGAGAGATTTTGAGTAGTTCACTCCAAGCCCAGTCGGTTTAACAGGGAAATGGTCTTGTCCTTGTTTCGTTTCAGTACGAGAGGGTCCGGATTGTTGAGGGCCCAGTCGTCCAGATAGGCGTTGGCCCGAATTTCGTTTTGGTGAAGGTTTGCCAAAATTGGTTGGAGAACCGTTGTGAAAATTCTGGGGGCTGCATTCAGGCCGAAGGGAAGACAGCAGAATTCGTAGACCTTTTGGTTGTAGATGAACCGAAAGAAGTGCGTAATAGCCGGATGGAGTGGGACATGGAGGTAAGCGTCTTCCAGGTCGATCGAGACTGTCCAGTCATTTTGTTTGAACGAAGGACGGATTGAATCGAGTTTCCATTTTGAAATGGTTGTTGTGGATGTATTTGTTGAGAGGTTTCATGTTAAAAATCAAACGGGAGCCTCTTGACTTCTTTGGCCGGGTGAAGATGGAACTGTAGAAACTCGGGCCTGGCTTGCGGTATTCCTGCATTGCATCTTTCCGTAGGAGTTCTGAAATTTCGAACGAAAGTAGTGGAGTTACTGGTGGAGAGAATTCCCATGGCGGTGTCGGGAGGAGCGGGGGTTTTGAAATAAACTCCGGACAAAAGCCGTGTTTGATGATGAAAAGGACTTTTGTTTGATGTTAATTGTAGCCAAGCCGAGAGGAATCAGCGTAGTCTCGCACCGACTGGAAGGCAGGATGGGTGAGAGGCATCATAGTTGAGTTTTACGAAAGCCGCTTCTGCCCCCTGGTGACGAGTGGCAGCTTCGTCGGTTTGGAGTGGCGGCTCGCTTCTGGTTGCGTTGGCCGGAACGGGAGCGAGGCTGGTCCGTCCGAAAGAGCTGCGGATTTCTCGGACGAAAGTCGTTGGAACGGGGAGACTGAGAGGGAGCCGATGTCTTGTTCCAATTATCTAGGGGAGGACGGGGAATGGGCTGTTTATTCTTTAGAGCCGGACGAAAGGTAGAAGAGACTTGCTTTTGCGGTTTGGGTTTCCTAGAGATGTCTAGGTGAGGAGCAAGAGTCGGGATGAGGCTACTGAAGAGCGTGTCTGACTCGTGGATGGGCTGGTTCCGGAGCCGGTGCATCGTGGAGACGTTCAAGTTGGTGGCGGATGAAAGAGCAATGTCCCGGTGGAGTAAGGTGTTGTTAAAAAGGGCTCTAGTAGCCCAGTTGATAGAATGGTACGTGGCGAAGCTTGCCTTCTGGAAGAGCTGCGTGATAAGAGACGAAAGATTGCGTAGTTCTTCGGGACTTGAGTCCGGAGATAATTTCTCGCATAAGGCATTCACCGAAGTGTTGAGAACGTCGGCTTGTGAAGCGGCACCAAGACTCAGCCGGAGGCACTTGTCGTTTTCGTACAGGGCAGAAGTTGGGATGTCAGCTTTCTTAGGAATCGATAGGGCGGTGCCGAAGTCCATTTTTACTTCACTGCCTAAGAATTCGCATTCGGGGTAGGTTGCGAAGTTATTCGGGTTTGTGGCGCGGTCGCCCAGCGGGCGAAAGAAACTGCTTTCACGGCCTGGTCGAGGTGGTGGTGGTTCCTTGTCGAGAACGAGGGGGTCGCCTTTGCCGAGCAGGGAGCCTTCATTCCGGAGGAGGCAGGTTAACAGCGTGGTGGATTGCCCTAGAAGGTTGCGAGGTTTGGAGTCTTTGTCTCTGAGGGCAAAACCGAAGCCAGTTTTAAGCCCACGGTTAATCACGGCATCGTCGGTCGACTGCGAAGGTTTGAAGAGGAAGCAGTCGGGAGTGGTTTCCTCGACCGTCTTTAAAAGTGAAGCCAGTGAGAAAGTCTGGACGTCGGCGGCATCGTCTGGGAAGTGGATCCTTTTGCCGGACGAAAGTGGAGCGGCAGGCGGCAAAGCATCAGTGACGGCCGCGGGGACGGCAGCAGGAGAAGCTTGCGGGCGAGAGGGAGAAGACGGCTTGCGTTTCTTGAGAGCGCCAGAGGGAGGCGTCGAGTCCTGTTTACGGGAGTCGCAGCAGGAAGCGGAAGTTACCCAGGCTTGCCTACGAGCGTGTCGGGCAAAGACGTGCAAGAGGGAGGCGGCATGGGATTGTCTTGCATCACACGGACCGTTTCCTGGACGATGTTCCGCACTTCGCTGCGGGAGACGCTTCTACTTATTCGGGAGGAGATGGACGATAAATCCAAAGGAGAGTTGCGGGCAGGCGAGCGAGAAGCTGCCGTTGCTCGTTGAAGGGATTTCTTGGAGCCACGGTAGATGACTTTCGCCCGCTGAAAGTCCTCTTGTAGAGCCGTAAGATCCAATGGCTCGGCCGGCGGGGTGCGCTGGCCGGGTTGCAAGGGAGAGTCTGTGAAGACATTGACGCTTGTAAGTGGTGCTTCGGTGAAGGAGGCGGCAGGGATCAGGCCAACGGCGGCGAGGTCGAGGGCGGAGATCCTGCGATCGCCGAGGGCGAAAGCAGTAGCTTGCGGACGAAGGAGAGCATGAGAGGGAGCGGCGAACGAAGTGGGAGCTTCGGATGCGGTGGCCATCATCGGGTGGAATCCAAATTTCCGTGCGAAAGACAGGGGAACTGCGGCGCGAGGTGGCGAGAGACACCTCTGGAGGAAAAATGAATGCCGAAAGCGTCCGCGCTCTCGCTTTTATAAGGGAGTGCTGCCACGCACATGCGCAAGCAGGCGCCTGCGCACCGAAAGAAACCTCCAGGGGAACATCATATTCGAGGAATGTAATGCTAAATTATCAGGTTAAGATGTTTTGGCAACAAAGAAACTGATTTTAAGCTTGTTAAAATTTTCGTTTCTTACTATCTGCAAAATACTAACCTTCAGTATGTGCTGACTTTGTCCTATTGGTAGGAGGGACAGCACGAACCCGCTAACTTGGAGATTTCCACCACATTCAACGTAGCACACTGACACTTAACACAGTTAACGAGAGAGTAGACAAAATTCCCACCCCTTTAAACCTGCAGGCGTTTACTGCTCTCGAAATTTACCACATTCTGTGAAAAGGTTGCTTCGCATCATCGTTGCAGAAGCTTTGCTCACCGACATGCATATGCACTATGCGATAGGGTATTCTGTTGCACCCAGTTTACGCGCTGTGCCAATTTGATAGTGTCAACTTCGAACAAAACATGAAATCCGCCACAACCACAACATCCTTGCACTGTCTATGACTAACCATTCTCCATTGCGCTGAAGTCATTACGTTGACATTCCCCATTTTCTACCGTGTACAAGACATGTCACTGGAAATGAGAGTTCTCCCGTGTGGCAGCACAAGTCACAGTTGAAAACTCGTGTTGAAGGATGTCCATTGAAGGCGAGATTACCCGCGTGGTAGGTGGATAAGACCACAGTCCTAGGTCTTCAAGACTTGGTAGACCCACTTCCCCACGCTGACAGAGGCATGGGGACTAGAAGTGTGACTAGGCGTGGGGACTAGCGTTTAGCCCATCCCTCCAGGAAAAATAACTGACCTGAAGTGTTCATTGCCCTGGGTCTAAGCACAACTTCGGGTCACTGATTCATCATTTTGGATTCCACTGGGAATGTGAAATCACACCCGGACAACCTTTGATACAGTGACAAGCCTTTGAGACTCATTATCTTTCCTGGACAATTAGCTAGCCAAGTTGTTTTCTTGCTAAGGCAAGACCCACTAGGAAGACTGACTATAGAAAAAAACGCAGGCTTGAAGCCCTGTAAATGAGCTCATTGGGAGTGCTTACAGGTTCGTTAAGACAGGGGGGAAAAAAGGTCAATCCCTTGACCTGTATTACTCAAGTCCAGCATCAGAAGAGATGTGATTTTGGTGATGAAAAGACTGTTTTAATAGCCAAATTATAGGCTTTAATTGAGGTGTAGAAAACTCCTTAATCAATGTGAAGAAGATTACCAACACATTGGACAAAGACAAGAACGAAATGCCATTTCCTTTACCATAGAAACCAAGAATTCCTTCATATTTTTAAAGTGTAGTCCCATTGGTAGAGAAAATGCCTGCCCGTCACCCTGTCGAAAACCATCATCTTGGAGGCCAGTTGCCAAACCTTCCACCGTGAGGATGAAGCGTCTCAGGTCAAGGGTGGGTCATCGTACCAGTGACATGCAAGATGTACCCAGACACTGGAAGGGTTACTGAACAGAAAAGATTCCGCAAAACTCAAGAGATTCTTACCTTCCAACACACTTTTACAGATCATAAAGCTTAACCCTTTACTTTGCCGATGTTTACAAGAACTTTCATCCACATTTTATCGTGAAAATTACCAGTTTCAAATTATGTTGTCTGTCCGTAATGAACCATGGCACGTATTTTTTTCTCTTCTTTTTTCCTTTTTTAATTCTAAAATATCAAGGCTGCTTCAATACCATGCCTTCAAACATGTAACCTAACTGCTTAATGATTATGTTTCAGAAATTTTACGTGCAAGATACCAAACGCGTAAAAATTCGTACGGGTGAGATTAATGGAGAAGCGTATAAAAGCGTATCTGTGAAGGAAAGGGTTAATTTAAGAAAATTTTCCACCGTAACTTGCTGGTGCCTTCTTTATGATCTCTTCACTGCTTTACAATAAGACTGTTACAACTTCACAGTGCCAGATTATCTGTCCACTGTGAAGTGCCACACAATTGTGCAAATGTGGAGCCATCCCTGTTTGTACCACTTGCACTTGGCGAAGCCCCTTACAATGTCGCTTTCTCCTGTGTTTGGGTTCTCTATAACAACAACTTTGCTCGTCATACTTATTAAACTCATCACTGTGCAGCTCTCTTTCAGTGAGAGCCATTAGTAAAAGGCAGAATCAAATAATTGTCCGATTAGATTGCCTGCAGCAAAATGTTCTCGTGACGTCCTTTCACCTCTCGACGCACTGACATCACGCAGCTAGTGGGGGGATGAATGTATTGTGTTGTTCCATGAACACAAGCTGGTTTATTTTAATCTTTTACCTAAGCTTTTATAAAAGTAATATTTAACATAATTTATTCCCATGAACTCTACCTTGTTCAAAATGGCAAACACAAATAAATAGTAAATAGTCAATGTATGCTTTATTTGAAATTTTTTTGGTGAAACCATAAAATTTGGTCATGACTGTACAAGTAAAGCGCCCGAAACCTACGTACTGAAAACTAATGCACGTTTCGTTAAACATGTGAGTTCTGAATGAGAGTACAGGTCATTGTTATTCTACAGTAGAGCCTACCATTTATAGTTATCCTTATGCAGTATCATGTAGATGTTGACAATGTAACGAAGTAAGGTTTAACAATGTGCAGTAAACAACATCCAATTACTAAGTATCACAGCATTGGACACTGAATACACCATCTGTCACCACCCAGAGTCAATTGCAATTGCTTCCACGTAGCCTTGAAACATAAAAAATGCATAGAAGTAGAAAGCCATTTACCTTTTTCAGGACATTAATTTCAAGTTTGATTTCTTCCTCTTCATCCTGCAATCCATTTTAATATAATGTACAATAAAATTCTAAACTGTAATCAGCTTTTACAAATCAGAGCTTAAAGAACACAGAACACATTTAAAATATATATGAAGCAGTTGGCATTTACCGGATGAAACGAGTGTTAGATGAATGCACATAGATATACAGGGTTCGCATACATCATGAACCATTCCACAATTTTCCATACCTACTTTGTACCTTTTAAATACAAGATATAACCAGTATGGGCAGCAACAAATTTCTTAAATTGTTGTAGCATAGGTGAAGTTTTCAGATTACAATAAATTAATTTAATTATAACGTTTTAGTTGTTAACTACAAAGTAATTAACAAGTAGGCTACTACACAATATACATTAGAGGCATCTATACGCTATAAACTAATTAACTGCTTCGTAGTCACTTCCATAGGCTACCATACACAACTAAATTGCAAAATATTACTAGTAATTTCCAATTGGAATTACCTAGCAAAATTGTGTCTCTCACCATCTGGTGCTATAGCATCGGCTGGAAATATATCAAACCTCTAATGTATGCAAAAATCCCATTATTGATACTATGCTAAAACCACACTCAACTTCTTACTGGAGGAATCAGTTGAGGGCCGAGTCTTGCAGACGCGATTGTTTGTGTTCTGGTGCAGAGAAAATAGTCCGTTAAAATAATAAAGTTTCACAATCAAATAACTCGCTCAAAATATTCAATTTTGTTGGTAAAAGATGGTTATAATTTTAAGAAAAAGTGACATTATTCAGAGATAATAAACCACCTGTTTCAATTTCGAAAATATGCACGCAGTTGCCATGGTTACGACCCTGTTTATGGCTCGCAGCAGACGACGCAGTAGTGAAACATGGCGGCCGTCTCTCCGAGCAAGTATTTCAAACCGCACGCCCAAGGAAAGCCCTTGACATCATCTCAAAAGCAGACGGTAGCCAATGTTTACAGTAAACTTCGTCAGAAGCATCCAGAGAAGTCAGTAAGTGAGATCGCAAAGGATACGGCAGACTTAACAGGCGTTTCACGAAATGCAGTCTTCCAAAACAGAAAGGAATTTGCAACCAGAGCTGGACAGTTACGTCACCCTGTAGGAAGCGTCCGAACTTCGTTGGTACTCTAACTCAGCTAAAAATTTTCGATGAATTCTCACTTTCGGCAATTCGACAAAAAATTCACGCATTTTATAGACAAGGTACAGTTCCCACAGTTAAAGTGATAGGCTAAGAGTGTAAACGATGACAGCGATTTGCCAAATTTCGGTCGGACAGCAATGGCAAGCATTATGAAAGATTTGGGTTTTGTTTTTCGCAAGCGTAAACGTGAATCGTTGCTTATCGAACGTGACGATATTGTCCTTTGGCGAAGACAGTACTTACGAGCAATAAGAAAATATCGAGAAGAAAAGAGGACCATTTACTATCTTGACGAGACTTGGGTACATGCAGGACACACGAAAACGAAAGTCTGGCAGTGAAGAGCAGCAGGCAAGCATTTTTAAGCGGTCTATCAACTGGATTAAAGGCGCCCAGCGGTAAAGGGGGTCGGCTTATCATTTTACACGCCGGTAACGAAGATGGCTTTCTACCCGACGCTGAACTTATTTTTCAAGATAAAAACAAAGTGGGGATTACCACGACGGTTCAAAACTCAATTATTGCCAAGAATCAATCCTGCAAGTGTCATCGTTATGGATAATGCTTCGTATCACTCGGTGAAATTGGAGAAAATCCCTACGAAGAGTTCAAGGAAACCTGTAATGCAAAAACGGCTTACGGAAAAGGGGATCGAGTGGGACGAAAGTATGGTATGTCGCGAATTGCTTGTGTTAATTCAACGTTCACGAAAACTATACGACAAATACCAAATTGATGACAAATACCAATTCACGTCATGGCCATACTGTATTGTGTTTGCCTCCGTATCACTAAGTTAAACCCTATTGAAATGGCATGGAGCCAAATAAAGGGATTTATTGCTGCCAATAATCGAACATTCAAACTTAAAGAAGTCCAGGAACTTGTACCGAAAGCCCTTGCTGTAGTGACACCAGAGGAGTGGGTCAGACTTGTAAAACATACTGAGAATGAAGTAGACAACATATGGAAAAATGATGGGATGGCTGACATTATTGTGGAACGAATCGCCTTTGATGTCAATAATTCAGATAACGACTCAAGTTCAACAAATGAAGACACAGACGGCACTGAGTAGACCTGAAGATCTCTAAAACACTGACTAATGTCTGCTTGAAAACAAAAGCTCTTTTTAGAGCTAAAAACAGTCCTTTTCAGGACTACAAAATCTTACGAAAGATAACCTTTTTTCCTGTCCTTCGTCCCTGAATAAAAATATGCAACAGTCTAGATTTCGGCACATGTAACCTTCCACTCCACGAAAAACATTAAAATACTAGGGCCACCTGGTTGATTTTTGTTTCTATTGCCTAAACAAAAATATAAATTACCTGCCTTTTATGCATTTCCTTCCTCAGATGTGATCTACCCCTAGCGAAACTTGTTGGATTCTTCCCTGCCAGCTTCGTAGCTTACCCTTCTGTGCATGTGCAGCGCAGGCCCCCTATAAAAGGTTCCAGCCTCAGACCTGGCTTCATCTTTCTTTCCTCTCAGTTGTAACCATGACGACAGACAGGAGACTGGGCGGATAAAGGAAATGAATA
Source organism: Lithobius niger (assembly GCA_023313725.1). NCBI lineage: Eukaryota > Metazoa > Arthropoda > Chilopoda > Lithobiomorpha > Lithobiidae > Lithobius > Lithobius niger. The sequence goes on from JAHWFP010026675.1 coordinate 174,211, forward strand.
TTTTCGTATAGGCAATAGAAACAAAAATCAACCAGGTGAGCCCGGTATTTTAATGTTTCTATACGCCGACGAAAATATACATTACCTGCTTTTTTGCATTACAACAGACCTCGCCACCTATGGTGGTGAGTAACGGTCAGGGGCATACTGGGAGGGCCATTTAGGGCAGGGAATGGTTAACGTAGGCCCCCTTTCTTGACATTTCATGGAATCGGTCAGCATATAGTACGCCCATGGTAACGGTTACCCAAATTACAAACTGGCTGCCCCAGAATCAAAAGACTCAGCGAACCTTAAGCAATCCAAGGTCTAGATAAACCAAAAAATGCGACCGCAATTTTCACCTGACAATGTGGGCCTGTGGAGCGATCGTCAAAGCAAAACTGTTGTTCTGCAAAGCAGGGAACAGACAAAAGGGTTACATGGCGAACGTCATTGGCAGAACGACCATCGTACGATTCATTTATCGTTTGCTCCTTCTTCATCCTCTTCTTCTTTCCCTCTGGGTTTTTATTTTTTTTAATTTTTTAGGCGAGGTTTGGGCGATGGCCAAGTGGATGTTTATAGGTTCACAGGCCCAGGTAAAATAGCTGCTATAGAAATTGTTAGCTCAAATTACCACACAGAAGTGCGAGGATGGTCCAAGACACAAGCAGCAGTCATTTCTTCCTTGGAAAGGTTCAGCGACAGAGAAAAGAGCGGCATAAGGACAACCTGGTGGCTGTTGTGGCATCCGGAGAAGTCCGGAGATTGCGAGACCTGGAAACCATAACAAAAATAACTGATGGTGCACTGATAGTTAACTGGTGATTCTGGCAGCAAACTGGTGTTTTTTTTTCGTTGCGTGTGGTGGCAGCCAAAATCTGTTTGTAAAAAGTCATCAGTATCTAGTGGTAATCTGCCGTGGTGACGATAAAACCACAGCTGTACGCGGTGGTAGCAGAAAACTACCATTCGTTCAAAAACTGCTTACTAGTCATAAAGTGCGACTAGCTAGTTGCGCTGGGCAATTAGAATACAGATGACATAATACTATGAACTGGTGCATCTTGAGTGTTTACTTGATGTGTTTGTGTTGACCATGAACAAGGTGAACAGCTGAATTGAGAACGTCAAGCGTCTTGAAGCTTCAATAAGAACGTGAATGATGGCTAGCAACGAGACGCATAGTCGAGACAACAGCGGGAAGCGTCTGGAGTGTTCACATGATTTGAGGGTGTCGGCCCTAATCGAGGCGAGCAGCAGATTTGGAGAAAGTACGTTTTGCCGGCCCCCAGCCAGGCCGGCTAAAAATGGTTTCTTTTTTGCCTAAAACATACTTAACCTGATAATTTAGCATTACATTGTCCTCAATTAATGTTCTCCCTGGAGGTTTTTTAGTTGCTTGTAGACGCCTGCTTGCATGACCCACTGCGCATGCGCAGTCCTCCCTACATAAGCGAGAACGTGGTTGGACTCGGCATACATTTTCCTCTCAATCTGTCAGGCGGTAACTCGAGAGGGGAGGCAGGGCGGGCTTAGGTTAAGTATGTTTTAGGCAAAAAAAGAAACCATTTTTAGCCGGCCTGCCTGGGGGCCGGCAAAATGTACTTTCTTTTTTGCCAAACATATTAACCTGATAATTTAGCATTATCAGTAGACCTCGTCAAAGCATGGTGGCGGGCACCGATCTGACGGGGCGCCCCGGGTTGCAAGCAGGCTTTCCCCAAAAATTTTTTATTGTAGTAAAAATTTGCACTTTGTTCAGAACCAGATGATGAAACAGGAACTTGGACCTTTTCCGTGGGATATGGACTGTTGTTAAATGAGGGATCTTACTTCCTTCTATGGTTGGCTTGTTTCCATCAGGGATGGCTTGCTTCAGCTTCGTTCTGATTGTGCTTAAGGGGGCTTGACCACAGTACTGGCTGTGCCGTTTGGTCCCAGCCGGTGTAGTCTTTTATCTTCTCTTGACATGTTTCTCAGGTAGTGGGAGGTGAATGTCGTTGAGTGACGCTAGAATGCGGCTTGTAGCATTTCTTCTGTTGGAATGGCGATGGTAATCATCGAGGAGGTTGGTTTTGTCTATTGCCTTGAATCATTGGTTTTAGGGCTGAGCGGTAGACAAGGATCGTTGGGCCTTTGAATTTGTCGGTGTCGAAAAGGTTGGTGAAGAATCTTAAAGGATTCAGTGGAGAGGGATTGGATTGATTTTCCTTGTGAAAAACCCAATGAAACCAAATGGACCAGTGGCTGACATACATTCAGTTTGTTGGATCTCTGGTGGCTTTGAAGTGATTGTGCATTCGGGTCGGGCACGGCTGTGACGAGTTGACATAGGAGAGGACTTCGTTCGTCTTGAGGCTTTTGTGTAAATGTGGGTTTTTAGCCACGAGTGAGACAAGTAGTGATGTTAAGAGTGACGGTTGTTGATATCTACTTTAGACGTGGGGTTAGCCATGATCCAGGCGAGAATTAGGGTGGACTGCCACAGTTGTTTGGGTCTTCATTCGTGGTGTGTGGATGGTCACAGTCGAGACGAGCGGCCTGAGATGAAGGCGTTTTCTGACTTGAGAACTTCACTCATTTCGTGGGTTATAGTCACGAATGAGACGACCGTTGATGTAGACAGCCGTGGACGACTTAATCTTCACCCGAGAAGTTGGTTCAGTCATGGTCGATCTTCTGAAAGAGGAGAGAGCATCATCCATTGTGACTGTTTGCTCAGAACGTGGGGTTAGCCAGGTTGGAGACAAGTACCGGTGTGGGATGCTACACATGTGATGATTTCTGCACGGGACGTGGGTGAGTCATGGACGAGACAAGGTGTTAGGGGTGAGGATGTCATTGACTTGATTCTTCATTTAAAAGTGTGGCTTTCGCTACAGGTGAGCCGAGATACGGAGTGGGCGGCAACTGTTGTCTTGTTATTTTTTTTTTTCCCACTGAGACTTGAGGACAGCCATGGTTGAAATTAGCAGCTAAGGATGGAGGCAGTCCTGACTTGATTATTCACTCATAACGTGGGTTCTAAACACGAATGAGGCGGGTTTGAGTGTTGACAACGGCTGATGTCTTGATTTTTCTCGAGACATGGGGCAGCAATAGTTGAGACAGGCACGAAGAGGTGCAAACGACTTCCGTCTTGGAACTTTACTCACGACGAGGGTTTTAGCCATGAGTGAGACGATAGTAGACGGCAAATCAAATGTTGTCCACGAGTGAGACGAGCAGCAGTGGGCAGCAACTGTTGGCTTGATATTCGTTCCAGAAGTGGGGTCAGCCATGGTCAAGACAAGCAGCAAGACGTGTAAATGGCTTCGTCTTCGGTTTGCTCAAAACGTGGGTTGTAGCTATGAATGAGACGAGCAGCAATGGGCAGCATTTGTTGTCTTGATTTTTCCCCTGAGACGAGAAGTTCCACGGAGGGCTGATGGCAGTCGGCGAGGTATGTACTTGTTTTGCATCGTTTGTTTTGCTTAGTTGCCTTGCTTGCGTGGTTTGCTTGCTTCGCTTTGCTTTGTTTGCTTTCTTTGTTTGCTTGCTTTGTTTGCTTTGCTGTGCTTGCTTTGCTTTGCTTTGCTTGCTTTGCTTTGCTTGCTTTGCTTTGCTTTGCTTGCTTTGCTTGCTTTGCTTGCTTTGCTTGCTTTGCTTGCTTTGCTTGCTTTGCTTGCTTTGCTTGCTTTGCATTGCTTGCTTTGGCTTGCTTTGGCTTGCTAGCTTTGCTGGTTGGGTGAAAATGGCGGAGATTCGAGCAGACAGGGAAGCGAGAGAGCCAGTGACCGACATTGATTGCGATGAGAGATGTGGCCGCGGGGGGAGGTCTTGAAAGAAAGGATGGCTGGAAGCCGTCTTTTATTATTGAGAGTACTTCTTGGTTGTACAACATGGATTTCCAAGCCGGGAAGAAATAGCGTTGTCTCGCGCCGGCAGGGAAGCAAGAGAGCCGGTGATAGTCATTGGTTGCGACGTGGTTTGCGGCTGCCGGGAGATGAGTCGGCTGCGGCGGTCGGGAGTTGCGGCGCGTTTCTGGTTGAAGCGCTGACTGGGGCGAGAGCGTGGTTGACGGTAAAGACGGCCGACTTGGTGCCTGTTTCTTACGGGTTTAGGTTTGCGGGAGATGTCCAAGTGAGGGGCTAGTGTCGGAATCAATCCCCTGAAAAGCGTATCGGACTCGTGAAGCGGCTGGTTGCGTAGACGGTGTCTAGTCGATTCGTTTAAGTTGTGGGCGGTCTTGAGGGCAGCTTCCCGTAAGAGTAAGGTGTTGTTGAATAGCGCCCGTGTGGCCCAGTTCAAAGAGTGATAAGTTGCAAAACTTGCCTTTTGGAAGAGCTGCGAGATGAGAGGACAGTTTACGGATTTCTTCGGGGCTAGCGTCGGCCGATAGTTTCTCACAAAGTGCGTTGACTGCGGTGTTCAAGACTTCGGCCTGAGAAGCGGCTTGTAGGCTTAGGCGTAAACACTTGTCGTTGTCGTACAAGACAAAGAAGGGAACCTCAAGTCTTTTGGGGATGGTAAGTGCCGAACCAAAATCCATCTTGACTTCGCCACAAAGGAATTCGCATTCCCGGTATGTGTCGAAGTTTTTAGGGTTAGTGGCACCGGCACCGTATGGCTTGATTCTCGGTCGGGCCGTGGCGTTGGGGGTTCAGTGTCGAGCAGAAGGGGATCGCCTTTCCCCAGGAGAGAGCCGCCGTTGCAGAGCAGACAAGTCGGGAGAGGCGTCGACTGGCCTAGTAGACTGCGGGGTTTTGCGTCCTTGTCGCGGAGGGCGAAGCCAAAGCCGGTTTTGAGACCTCTGTTTATTACTGGGGCGTCAGCAGATTCAGAAGGCTTGTATAGGAAGCAATCCGCGACAGTGTTTTCGACTGTCTTAAGAAGAAATGCTAAAGGTATGGTCGAGTCGTCGTTGTCGTCCGGGAAGTGGATATGCTTTGCGGGCGGTGACGGCATGTGGGAGTGTCGCGACACCGTGGTGGGGTCGTGCGACACAGTAGTGGGGTCGTGCGACACTGATGAGTGCTTGTGCTTCTTGGCCGGTGGCGCGGTGTCGTGCAACACACGTTTACGGTGTTCATGGCTTGAAGTAGAGGCGACCCAGTCACGAGTGTTGGCTTGCCGAACAGATGAGGTGCACGACGGGGGAGGCATCGGTGTCTTTCCGGCAAGGCGGCTAAAGACCGAGTCGACGAGGTTGTGCGCTTCACTGCGTGACGTTGTGTTGTCTGCGCGACGAACTGGAAGATAAGTCAAGCGGCGAGTCGTCGGGTGGTTGGCCGGCATGAGCCGTGGCTTCTCGGAACTTCTGCTTGGCATCCCGACGCAGCGCTTTGGCGTGTCGTACATCTTCTGCCAAGACCGATAGCGGGAGGGGGCGGCGAGCGTTGGCCGTCTTGCAGCGGAGAGTCGTCGGTGTCGCCATTGCCGACATGTACGTCCCGTACTAAGCTGGGCGCGCAGCGGTCGACGCGGGCGGGAAGAATGGCCGGAGGAGAGAGAGCAGCATCCGAGGCAAGAGCAGTGTCGCACGGTGCGACATCCATCATTGGCGAGGGGCGGCGAAAATCCAAAATCCAAGTGGGAGACGAGGTGACGTGACGGAACCTCTGGAGGAAAATGAATGGCGAGTCCAACCACGTTCTCGCTTTTATAGGGAGGACTGCGCATGCGCAGTGGGTCATGCAAGCAGGTGTCTACAAGCAACTAAAAAACCTCCAAGGAGAACATTAATTGAGGACAATGTAATGCTAAATTATCAAGTTAATATGTTTGGCAAAAAAGAAAATTAATTTTATTGAGTCTTCACTCAAAACGATTGTTCTAGCCACGAATGAGATGGGCAGTCGTGACAAGAGCAACATGCGCCTTAAGTTTTGACTCGATGTGTGAGTGAGCAGTCGAATTGAGGACGTCATGTGTCTTGAGACTTCAGCACGTGTCTTGAGTGTTCATTCGATTAAGTGGGTGTAATGTTGAGACTAGCAGCTGAGTTGAGAATGTCGAGCGTCTTGGCACTTCACTCTAAACAAGGTCATAGCCAGGAAAAAAAGGATAGTCGAGACAATGATCACTTGTGTCTTTTGTGTTCACTCGATGTGTTGGTGTAGACCATGATTCTGACGAGCAACAAGGTTGAGAACATCAGGCGTCTTGAAACTTCAAAGTATGGGTTATAGTCACGAAATAGGCGAGGCAACAGCAACATGCGTCTTAAGTGTTCAGTCGATACCTTGGTGTGAATCGAGATGAGCAGCAGAATTGAGAGCGCCTAGCGTCTGAAACTTCACTCTAACGTAGGTTATGGCCTTGAATGAGACGTGCAGTCGAGACGACAGCAACGTGAGTCATGAGTGTTCACTCGATACGTAAGAGTTGACCACAGTCGAGAAGAGTTGCAGCATTGAGAACATGATTCCAAATGCAAGACATGGTCACACCTGAGTGAGCAACTGGGCTGAAGTTTGTGAGATGGCAAGTTCTGTTCAGGCTGGTGGTCAAGGCATCAGGTTCCGACTGGTGAGTGTTACACATTAGCGTGGTCAGTTGCAAGCTTGCATCAGCAACGAATGCCGCCAAATGCTACAGCGACGAATGCGAATGCCGACATCATGAAAAGGGTGCAGCGACGAATGCGAATACAAATCCCGCTATCTTGAAAATGTGGGGTGCGGTGAATGTGAATGCCGCCTTGAGAAGGCTGCAGCCGCGAATGCTGCTCTCTTGGAAATTCGGTGTAGTGACAAATGCGAATGCCATCATCCTGGATAGGCAGCAGCGGCGAATGAGAGTTGGAATGCTGCCATCTTGGTGGCGAGTTGGCCAGTGGCACCATCTTGGCCAGCAAATGCACGTATTCGCTTTGGGAAGAGCTGCGCAGAAAGGTTTCGACGGTGGTGGTTGGTGAATGATACGAGCTTGGTGACTGGTACGAGCGAATGCTAATGCAAACGCTGTTGAGAGGATTCGGGCGACGAATGCGAATGCTCATGTGAATGCGAGTTTGCATGCAGTGGTGGCGTACCCTTCTCAATGGTGTGTCCAGCAACGTGGAGTTTTCACGAACGAATGCAAATGAAAATGCAAATGCCAGCTTGTCGTCTTGGTGGGAGTCTTTGGGCAAATGTAAACGTGAATGGAAATGTCAGCTTGTCGACTTGGTCGGGGTCTTGGTCATGTTCACCGATCAACGGGGTTGCCAGTGACGAATGCAAATGCGAATACCAGTTGTCGCAGTGACGAAACGGCGAATGTTGGCATCGGGGGTGTGTTCACCAAGGTGGAAGTGATGAATGGTGGTCGACGATGTGGTGCCGAGTCGTAGAGGGTCAGTGGGCAGCTGAGCAAGGCCGATGTCTCAGCTAAATTGCATCGAGAGCAATCGTGCCAAGTGACAATGTCCCTGCGAGAAGGTGGTCAGGGGTGATTGTGCCAGTTACAATTGGAGTGGATGGATGGATGACATCGGGTTTATGCCGAGATGTGCCAGGTTACATCTGATAGTTGTCCATGGTGTGCAAATGACAGGACTGGTCGGGGTGCCCACAGCGTGCCTAGTTATGCTTGGGTGGTGTGAGATCGGCGATGAAGATGGACACGGGCGTGCAAAGCTACAGCCGTGAGACAGCAAGTCTAGTTACGACTGTGTGGTAAGTGTTAAGTTGTCCAGATCGTGTGGAAGGTCTTCAGTCACTGGAAACGGGCCCAGGGACCGTGCCAAAGTTACAGTGGCGAGATGGAGGGGGAGGGGGAATTCTTCCTCTTTGGTTTTCTTTACTTCTTTACACCAAATGGTGAGGGGAAGAACATCCGCCACCCCCCCCCCGCCCCCCCCCCCCCCCCCCCCCGGGACATCAAGGCGCGACGAGCGCCAGAGCAATCACCAGAGATGGGGGCAGTGCCGCGCCGCCCCCCCCCTCCCGGACATACCTTCGTTACAGAGTGCACATGGGGCAGTGTTGAGTGGTGCGTCGTCGACTGCTGGTGTTTTGGGTGCTTCGCAAAGTGCCGGAGGGGACGTCCGTCCTGTTAGTGCGCAGGGCGATCCCGCGGATGGTGACCCGGGGAGACGTACGCCGGACCATTCGTCCCTTCCCCTGCCGGGGCAACAACACGGTAGCTCGGGAGTGGAACACTCCGAACCAGTGGAAAGTGCTCAAGAGGCCATAGAATGGAAGTGGGCCGTGGAAGATTTACGACTCACTTCCGAGTATTTTGCCCCACAGTAGCGGTTCCGGTGAACCCGGAAGGTGAACCACCGGCTACTTCTTTTGCCAACATGACCGGATAGAGAAATCACAGCTTAACCTGCCTCAGTCCCAAGCGCTCTACAGGCAGTTGTTGGTGAACGGAGGGATCTTGCGGAATAAGGGTAAGGTGCTTTCGGCGGTCTCACACTCCGCCACACTGGTTAAGAATACAAGGTGGATCCCCCAGAGTACGTAGCGGAGGTTCAGAAATTGGTGACGAAAGGTGCCCTTCGAGAGTCAGAGCCCAACACGCCGGGGTTCTACTCTACCCGGCTCGTGTGATCCCCACACGGAACGGAGGATCGCGGTTAATCTTTAATCTCCGTCACCTCAACGAACACTTCAAGATGGAGACATTGGGTTCAATTTAGTGTTGGGCGGTACCCGAAATTTTTGTGACGGTGCCGGTACCAGCCTAGGTACCGCGGTACTCGGTATTTAACGGTTCTTAAAATTTGGCGGTACTTCCTCCGGTACCAACGGTATTTTTTTAAGTAGCCTAATCAAACTCATTAAGGTTGGAAATGGAATCATCAATTTCATTTATGTAGGCCATCCCCACCTCCAAAAAATACACACAAAAAAAGAATCACAAGAAAGCTACTGAACTATGAACTCAATTTTATTTTTTTGTTGGTTCTTACGCTTGTAGTAGCATCAAAGTTACACAAATTTGGCTCCACTTTTATGCATTGTTTAGAATTCCAATTTTACCATTGTTGATCTTTAACTGATTATTACACTGTTTTGAGCCCTGCTACACATGAACTGACTGAACTATTGTTATAATTTTAGCGCCTTTTTTTTTCATATTAAAACAATACCGGTATTTTAACAATGCACGGTATTTGGTACCATTGCATTTTTGGTACCGCGGTACACCGTGAGAACCGGTATACCGCCCAACACTAGTTCAATTCGAGAGCGATCCGCCAGGACGAGTTCTCCACGTCCATCGATCTGGAGGACGCGTACCTCCATATTCCACTACACCCCAGTGTCTACCATTTGTTCCGTCTGGTCTGCCTAGGGAAGGTCTACCACTTTGTAGTCCTTCCCTTTGGCCTGTGTACGGTCCCCCCACGTCTTCACAGTGGTGATGAAACCCGTGCTGGCAGCCCTACATCGAGCGTTGGTAAGGGCCCACGCTTATTTAGACGACTGGCTCCTGCGCCACAAGGACAAGGGTGTGTTGACGAGACACACGAGGATGTGCATCGAGTTCTTGACCCACCTAGGCCTAGGTGTGAACCTGGAAAAGTCCAGGATCGTACCGGAGAGGAGTTTCGAGTTTCTAGGTGCCTGGATCGACACGGAGAACTTCTGAATTCGACCGTCAGAGTCTCGGATCCTGCAGGTGTCCCAAGCTGTGACGGATCTTCTGGGGTCTCGAGTCACTACAGCGAGGGAATTGTCGAGGACAATCGGGATGATGGACTCGTGCGCGACGTAAGTGCCGATGGGGTCATGGAGAGTCCGCCCGCTGCATTGGCTGAGGAAACTAGAATGGTGGCCGAGAAACTCGTGGCAAGACATTGTGCACTTGGACAGAGCTCCGGTCGAAGAGATAGCCTGGTGGACTGTCGGCATCTACCTGCGACGGGGTGTACCGATTCATGCGACGGCGTCGGACTGGCTTCTGATCACGGACGAGTCCTCCTCGGGGTGGGGCGCGACCGTGGAAGACCAGTCGGCCGAACGGTGGTCAGTGGAAGAGCAGAGTCTCCACATCAATGTGTTGGAACTACGAGCAATGTGGCTTGCGCTCCTACTGTGGACACAGAAGCTTCACGGGTCAACAGTGACGATCCTGTCGGACAATACCGCCACAGTCTCCCACCCGAGGGGGGGGGGGGCCCACGAAGTCGTCGTCACTCTATCTGGAGGTGGGCCGGATATTTCAGTTATGTGTGGTCTACAACAGGGGTCTCCAAACTACGGCCCGGGGGCCAGATGCGGCCCGCAAAGCACTTTTATTCGGCCCGCGCTTTATTTTCAATAAATGCGTTTTTTCAGTCGTTTATCCTTTTGAAGGTATATTTTCCTTTCCTCTGAGTGAAGCGACGGT
>JAHWFP010026677.1:13655-25374 GCA_023313725.1 Lithobius niger
CCCAATTTATACCAAAATTTCATCCGGCACATAGACTACAGGGCCTACTTCTCTGTTGTCAATGAGTTGAGGCGGCGTTATCGTCCAAACTGGCTGCTCGCGGCTGCACGGCGATGCAGTATGGTGCAAAAACGACTTCAATATTGGTCCTAAAACGCAACAGCAACCATACGACGGTAGCAATTTTGACCTTGTTACGCATGTTTGTCAGTATATTTATGGGGCACCCTGTATATTTTTTTAAAGTTTCTCACATGTAATCCAGATTTTGTAGAATGTTGGAAATATTTTTCCTCAGCATTTTTTAAAATTTGCTTGGCAAAAGTGACATACCGAACACTACAATATCAGAGGCCCGCGTGTGGATTAGGTCTTAGTGCGACCCACATCCACACGCATGCATTTGCTCTTGTGGAATGTGGTATGTCACTTTTATGATCACCTTTGTATTTTGCAACGAAAAAATAAACTCAAACTCACTCCTCAAACTAATTCACTTCCGTCCAGGGCCCCGACATCAAAGTTACGGGCCTACAACAGCGGGACCCCCTCCCCCACTGATATCGTCAAAAAGGTTGCACTATGTTATAACATTCGTCGACCACAGTTGTGCTTAATGGGTTGGTTCATACATCAATCCGGGCTGCTTACGTTTGAAGGCTTTTCTGCCTAAGAAGTTGAAAGGCTTGCACTAAAGTGCTCCTGCTCTGTGCCGTTGGATTGGAGTTGTTTGTTGGGAGTATAAAAATAAAATCACAATACGAACTCACAATTGCAGAAAAAGAACGATTTTAGGCCGTTCGGGGCCCCTTTTACCACCGGGTGTGGGTAAAGCAGGTCCACCTGATTCCCCTTCTCCCCCCACCCTGTTTTGGGGACTCTGCTTCCGTCCCTTACTTTATTTAAATCTAACAACAGCTAATCTGTTTACACTCTTTCTGTCTCACAACCAACCTTGTTAGCAAACGAAATTTTTCCTGATTACAAGGTTTTTTTTTTGTTTCTTTTTTATTTTCCTTGTCATCCTCCCTTTTGAATCCTGTTTTTCTCCGATTATAGTGCATCAAATCGAAGGTTTCGGGAAATCAGAATAGCATTTGAGGCACGCAGCTCTCCTGGGATGACATTTTGCCTAATTGGTTTAAGCCGGGGGAACCTCTAGGGTAAATCCAAATGTGCTCGATCAGGAACACGCTCAGCGGTATAGGGGCGGGTTTGGAGAAAGCGGGTTGGGGGAATCGGTCTCGGAGTAGCTAGAATTAGCGACTCATGATATGGCAATAATAGGGAAAAAGACAGCTCTTTTGCAATCTGTGCATCCGTCACCGTGTATGTCCTGTCTGTCAATACTGAACTGACGGGGCTGCGACACCCCTTGCTTGGCATTAGGCAAATGAAATCTATCAATAATTTAGTAGGCCTAGTTAGCGGCGAGCGGGTCGCCGTAGGGTGAACGACTGGACTCGCCCGCAGTGGTCTATTCTTGAAGGTCAAGGACGCCCCCCTCTCGTATGACCCACTTGCGGGGGGGGGGGCCCCCCCCTCTCCGCCCCTCTCTCCACCCGATCCCACCCCAAGCTGCCAGCCGGCACATGAAGACAAGGCGCGAGCAGTGATTACGTCATTCAGGTGTGTAACTCACTGCGTTCGCAACTAGATCGCACCACTCAAAACCATGGGTATATACGTCGAAACAGAAGAGTACGAAACTATGCCTAAAAAGGGATGTAGGACACATAGGCAACGGATAATAATGGGCAACGGTGACATAGGCACCCCAATTTAGGCGCTAGACAAATAGGTACTCGGATAAATAGGAACCTGAACATAACAGGCGCTTAGACATATAGGATAGACACCGGACGAATAGGCACCAAGTTTTTTTTTTTAATTTGTTGAAATTGGGATGGATTACCCTCAAATTCTGTATCGTTTGTTGTAAATCTGGGAGACTTATTCGCGTGGGACTATTAGGGAGGAGGGGTGGGGGTTTGTATTTTTTTCCGACATTTTTTGTAGTGAATTAATTTTATGGTTTCAAATTACGCTGCCTCGCTCGTGCTACTGCGCTCGCTGCGGCTAACATATAACATCAGAGATGCTACTGTACTAGAGATACCAACAAATCTTTAGCAGTTTTGAATACTACAAACATTTTATAGCAAATGTTTGTTCTGCCCCCCCCCCCTCCCCGCCCACCCCACAATTTGAGGACAATCCATCCCAATTTTTTAAAAAATTAAAAAACTTGATGCGTATGTGTCCGGTATCAATACATCTGAGTGTCTATTTGTCCAGTGCCTAAATTGGCACAAAAGGGATCAAATTCACTAATGTTTGGTCCGGGTTGGGGAGCCCATTTGTCCGCAAAATTGTGTACATGTTGAGGAGAGACCCAACATTTTGCCCTAGCGCCCCTTCTTGGAAAAAGTTAGTTGCGGCACTGTATTCACTGATTCTCACGCCCAAATAATTGTATGGCAAAATGGCGATCAACAAAGATATTGTCAATATAGGAAATAAGAAAAACAAAAAACTATTGGTATGGACAACACAAAGAAGTGCGGAGTATCAATATAAAGTAAAACGAGCACCTAAAAAAACTAATACCAAGGCAGTATTTTCTTTTAGATATATATAGGCATACTTCCGACCGTCGTTTTGGCTTTTAAATGTTATTTAGTTTAGATCGAAGTTCAGTTTATACACACTTCAGTCCATGTCTTCCAAGTTTTTGCTATACTTCCGTTTCGATACCATACTTTAAATTAGACGAAGTTCTGGTATTTCAGTCAGACACAGTTCAGTTCGAGTTGTTTAGACCAAACTCAGTTTAGATGTGCTTCAGTCTTTGCCATAATATTTTACATGTACTACTTCAGTTGTATTTTAGGCGTATTTCAGTTTAGACGTATTTCAGTTACGTTAAGACGGATACAGCGTCCCACTTGGTGTGCTAAAATTAATCGCTAATTGTTGAGCAAGGTGAGCAAAATTCGGCACATTAGAATTGTACTTTTACATTTGTTGGTTTTCGTTCGATGAACCGTCAATTTTTACAGCGGGTTCCTGTTTTTCATTGGCGCTAACTAGGGACGACCGTATGTCGCACCAACGCGGAACTGGAATCTACGAACAAAACAACTTGAAACTAATAGGCCTAAATATAGCCGCAGCTTGGCGTGTAAAGTATGGTAAGAAGCCGAAGTCTGTATAACGAATTTACGACGGTATGTATTTAAACGTTGCAAGACTTAATTAAAGTGGCACTATCACCGATTGAAATGCGAACGAAAATTCCCTGGCGCCATCTAGCGGTAGTGATATTGTTAACCATTATAGTTTGCTCCCAGGTGCACGAGGACGAACCAAATTTTCACTCAATAATTAAGGATTTCGTGGCTTGTTTGTTTCGTTAAAAGAAATGCCGTTATGCATTATTTCGCTTGGTGCAAGCAAGTGCTAGATGGTACTACATAACGCTAGATGTTGTCAGATTTCGTCTGCTTTCAATCGGTGATAGTGCCACTTTAAAGGAATGTACGTAATCCGCTATTGATGTTGGTGAGAATTTCATTTAGCGGGAAATACAAAATCGTATAATGTGTCGATAGTTACCTAACATGACATACGACGGTATAAACAAAAGTACGGAAGTTAAAAAGAGTGAAAGTTATGGCTTCCAATTTTAGATCGGGAGGAAAAATGGAACGACAGGTGTGGGTGGATAGCAGATGTCACGCGGGGGTGAGAGAAGGAAATTCAGACAACCAGACAAATCTGGATTAGTCTGATGTTATTGGAATTTTTAGATTCGAACCCGTTATAATTGTATATTCTTCCAAGTCGGAAACTGCCGCCGCACGAAACTTGCAGCGCATATCTCAGTCTTGTATTATTTACACTTGCTACGCTCACCAGGATGTCGACTCCTCGTCTTGTCTCGGTAAGTCTCTAGTACAGTTCAGACTGCTTAAGATTAAATATGCCTCAGTCACTGAAAATTATACAGCTGGGTGAACAAGAAGTCTGATTTGAAAATATAGTTTCGATGTACTGGGAGGAGAAGTTTGATTGACTGACGTATATATATGTGTACACCGTACAGAGGGTCGGGATCATTACTGAACAAGTGGAAATCGTTGACCTTCAGATGAACCCTCAAGGTCATAACGTTGCTATACACTGAACTATATGCTTCACAGAATAGAGGTGGAAATTATAGAAATGACATTTGTTCACAATGAAAACATGCGAGTTTATAGGACTACAGAAGGGCCAAAACCGCTCATGTACGAGGCCTAAAATTTTAAAACGAAATAAACACTGATGTGTGAGAGATTGACTTTATTAAAAGGACATACCTTCTCACTGTATTAGAGCATCCTGCGCAAAATAGCTTTTGCAATATTTGCATAAGTTAGAGTGAATGTGTCAAAACCGTTTCTCACGCGGGAACAAATAGAAAAACGAATGCCTTTGCAACATTCGCACACATCTGAAATAATGTTGCAAAAAATGGACCATATACAGTAATGCCAACCGGGAGGAATGTCCCTTTAAGCTTATACCGGAAGATGGACACTAGCAGCTGGGCAGACACAAATCGGCTAGCAGACCATTCCACGTGTGGTGTTCGTTGCACAAAACACACGAGGTTTTACTTTGTTACAGAGTCCCCTCGTACAACTCGGCTCCACACTGCCACCACCCCCAGAAGGAACCGATACTTAAGACCTGTTGTAGTTGAACGAACTTTAGTTATAACTTGATGAAACGGGTGGTGTTGCACGGTTAGCAACACTGGCACGGTATGGTAGCTCATGTGTATGTCCATGTTCGAGCACAGCCACCTATACAGTAAAGGCCGGATCAGATCAGGACAAATTAGGCGCGTAAAATCAACCATTGACATAGAAGAAGCGCAAGTTTGCTAGGTGCTGCCATCTCTACACCAAGCGGCGAAATTTCAAACTAACCGACGAGGGTTCCAAATTCTGTCAACCGATGACGCCACTCTTGGCAAACTTGTCGCGTCGGTATTTGTTGCGCCTTCTAGCGGAGCATTGTGAAAGGTAAAGCTGATCCGGCCTTTACTGTATAGGTGGCTGTGGTTCGACCCAATTAAGTTTCTTCAAATTGTTGCGCACACTGTCTGGCAAGTGCTGATTTTCGTTCGCTTTGCTCATTCAATCAGCTCACTCAAATTCCCCCCCCCCCTACTGCTAATGATCCCCTATTTCTATTGGCCACTTCCCTTATATTCTCCCACGTTCATGTTCACACTGGCAGAAATATTAGCGCATCATGTGACTCAAATCACCCCCCCCCCACCCACCCACCCACGACTAATGGTCCCCACTATCTATAATGGCCACTTCTATTGTATTCTACCAGCCATGTTCATATTCACGCTGACGGAAATAAATAAAACTCACGGGGGTCTCGAAGCTGCCCCCCCTCGAGAAGCATGCTGTCCTGAAACACTTTCCCGCAATGCCATCCCACCAGCCAGATGCGCAGGGCACGTGGTCGGGCCTGCTGCCTGACCTCTTGTGTAATTATACATTATATACATTCACAATAAACTAGGATGGGTCCACTTACTTACTACTCAAGAACGATACACAAATCGGATGATCACGCGGATCACAAGACTGGAACGTCCAAATCAGTCGATCACACAGATCACAGTCTTAGGCTATTAGTCACTGACGACTAAACAGCTGCACTTCGTTATATACCAAATCACTTAACCTATAGAGCAGTGATATTTGCCGCCATATTGGCAGCAGATTGGCACCAGTATGGGTTTTGGAGGGCATAACTACAAGGTGCACTACATAAAAATGGAGGGAAAAACAACGGAAGAGCGGATTTCTTAGGCTTAAAATAACGTTGTTTTCTCCAACAACAAAAATCGCGCGTTTTAGGTCTAAGAAATCACTCTTCACAGCATCGGCTTCAGTATGACGCCCTTCTGTTTCTCTCTGCAGTGCCCCTTGCAGCTAACCAATTAAGGCTCCAGCATACAGTTATACACAATAATACGTCGTGTCACTGCTCTATACTTTGTTCCACATTATGTTTGCAGGAAACTGACTGTGGGACACCATGTTTCCTTGCACTACGAGTGCGAAAACATGTGCATATCGCAATTGTAACCTCCACACAGTTACTGTTAGAGTCTACGAGTAGGATATTTACGTGTTTTTTTGCAGTTTTATTGAAAGGAAAAGTGTCTTCATATAGTCAGTTTCCTGCAAACATAATGTGGAACAAATTATAACACAGGGTCGAAAATACGTCAGTTTCCTCGGAAACCCGAACATAGAATGTTAGATCACTCTTTCGTTCACCATTTTCCGAGTTTGGATGGTTCACGTTCACTGGATTAGCAAATCTCACGAGATCTCTCGCTAAAGCTCTCCAACACTCACGTTGTTTGTATATAAACTGCCATTTACGCTCATTCTTGCCACCAAAGGTTATAGAACACTGCAGATTTCCAACAATTTTACTACGCAGTCGAATCCGAGCGAGAATTCCATCCTCGTTTCGCTTTGGCAATGTCAAAAGACGGTAATTACAACAATTTAGAAGGTAAACTCTTGATCTAATCGTTTTCGAGTATAGAAGAGAATTACAGCAGAAAACTCGAATTAAAAGGGAGCTTCTCAGGTAAGCTAAACTGCAAAATAGGTTTTTATAGGCCTATGTACGTCACACCTCCACTACTAAGTTAGAGATTTATTCATTAAATTTCCTAGAGCAAAGTTGGATTGGCTGTTGCATATTCATCGCAGTGACTGGAATGACACCGACAATGATGGTTGTAACAGCAAAACAAACAGTGCATGCAAACATCAGTACTCCTCTTATCGTTCAGATCAGGTCGTCAGCAAAGGCGTTCTTGCTGCCCTTCTTGTGTAATATATCAAAGCTGTATCATTGAAGGCTTAGATGCCAACGCAGAAGTCTTGGTTTGGGTTTGTCCCCTTCTGGGTTTGTCACCTCATCAACGGGTTTCTGTCTTTGAATGACCACAACCCATGTGAGCAATTGATGACGATCGATGACGAGGGGGGAGGGGGGTAAAAAAATGGCCAATTTCTTGATGACGTAATACTTGAACGGCCCTTTTCTCCCACCTGAGTACTTCCAATTACTCCGGGGCAGGGGGAACAAGTTATGAGCTCTAATGCCATCGCTCTTGGCATTTAACTGAACCAGAATGGTATTTATTGGGGCTCTGGCCTGTGGCGAACTGGCCATGCACCCCCCCTAAAAAAACCTACAATCATATTACCATATTACCATTATTACATATTAACATAAGTACCCAGAAATACATAAGCGGACAGCAACACCTCAGTACACTAAGCCTAAGCCTGAGGGTTCCAACAATGTGTACCAACAAACCATGCTATAACAATGCAAGAAGTCTTCGGCAAGAGCCATCTGTATATCGTCAACATTGTAACTAGGCTTTAATGATGCCATTCATTGTTTCATCTCCTCTGTTGCAGTCCATCTTTCTCCTCTACTTTTTGCTTCACAGTAATTGTAACAATGCTTTTAACGTATGCACTCCATTGTATTACCGATTTACCGCTCTTTAGAGCTACAATGTACTGATTGTCTTTACTCACTCAATCGTAACTCACTCTATAACTTAAGTCCCTCCTGCTTGTATCCCTACCACCCACTTGCAATTCAACTCGCAAACAGGCAGGACACGTTTTGAGGTTGCCTAGTTACAACGTCTTATGGATGCAGCCAATTTGTAATGGCAGCCATTAGGCCCAACTGAAACCAAGCCTATTCGGCTCATCCTCTCTTGACTAACTGCATTTGGATTGGACATTCTGCACAACTGTAAATAGGATACCCATTATGCTTCTGACCGTTTCTCTACTAAAATAAGGCAATTTTCCTCAATAAACCAGTTGATTGGATGTGAGAAGACAGATGGGAGGACCCGTGATCGTAGAGAGAATGAAGGACAATCGATCCCTAACTATTCCAGTAATAAACCGTTCAGACCCTACCTTGACTTGCTTCAGTTCTGTTCTCGTCCACAAAGGATTCACAGATCTCAAGGTCATTTGTACACCAGTGTGAGGCTGCAGCGGTCGAGACCATGACGTGGCATCCGAAATAACGGACAACGGCGTCAACAAGGAACGTGCACCTTTTGTCAAAGCCCTCGCAACCGGTTCAGAGTTTGTGACCAGGTCAAGCCTACTGAACATCCAAGTGGGCTCAGATGTTTGGGTTGTTATGAATTTGGACATAAAATCATGTGTTGACCATGCGTGGCAGCACCGGTCAAAATCAGCATCAATGCGGCTCTCAACGTTTTTTAGAAGATGCAGTAAATGACCTGGTGCGCCGAACGCCAACAAGTAACATAGCAATGCAAGCAAATCCAGAACGATAAACCCAACAATCCTCACAAGGAAACAGCTATGACAACATGCCTACCCTTTTTTAGGCCTCTCTGCCTACACGATAGGCCTCAATGACTCTCATCAGCCAAGCACCGCAACTTCTGCATCACCGTATGTAAATAGATTTAAGAAAACTCATTGCAACAGTTGCCGGGGGTCCTCCAAGATCCGTCACGTGGTTGGTTCCACATGACAGTGGAGCGTCCCTGGCGATTTTTTCCTACTGCTACTAGCAGGTGGACAGGTCTAAATGTCCGCGAGTGTGTGTTACCTTGGCGAAAACTTGTACAGCCGCCATAGGGGCTTTTAAAGGTTAATAGTTATGGTCGCAAAGGAAAATACAATAAGCCTGTGATTTTAAAGAACGTTGTTGAGATGTCCTCAACAGCGAAAAATTTGTTGTCAGCATCTCGACTCATAAATAGTCCCTGTAACAGTATCATAAGGGAACAAGGTGTCTTGTACATAACCGTAGTAGACCTACATTTCTAGTTATGTTCGGTCATCGAAACTATCACTTGTTTGCCCCTGATTTAGTCATTGACAATACTTATGACCTTTTGGAGACAACTGTGCAGAGGGCAGTGGATTTTGCTAGTGCACAGGTTATTTCAAACATACTGTATGGCTATACAGAATAAATGCATGAAATACAGAATAATTTAGAGTAAATTAGCAAGAAATCCACTGTTATTATATCTACTAGTGTTCCCATCAATCTTTCTTCAAATTCTGATGTTGCTGTTACTTAGATCAACTATTGTCCAGAAACCCACTAGTATTAAACCTATATCCTTGGGCAAGAGGGTTTATCACTCTTATCAGCCGATATTCAGGAACTCATTGATACCAGTCTAAAGTGTATGGTATTTTCGGTACCCAGATTGTCCAACCACTGCAGGGGTCATTACTTTCCACTTTTATTGTGCCAAATAATTATGTCGTATCCCAACCACGTATCATATCTGACCTCTGCTCCATGCCCGTTTAGTGTGAATAATGAGAGACCAAAACAACTATCTCCCCATATACGGGTTTTAAAAAAAAAACGCTACACGTCGAATTTTTCTAAGTCCAACAACTATTCCCCGTCGCTATAACCCTTATCCCTGACATCTGTAAAGAAATCATGAAACTTACTCGTGACCTCAGGAAAGAAAACTTTTATTTGCTTTTCAAATAAGAACGCCCAAAAGGTAACAAAAGCATGGGACAACCCTGGTTGGTCGAGGGGGGGGGGGGGCAAACACTGCAAGCGAACACCGAAGCAAGCGAACGAATCCAACACCGATCTTTGCGAGTGCCTCTGAATAAATCTGCCACCACGCGCGAGATTTGCTGTAGAAATGATAAGAGAAGCAACCGCGTTGTTTCAAAACGTGCGAAATGGGCGTAGTATTTTTTCTGCCATTTGTAATTGTTTTCTGCATTCTTCACATTAAAAGAATTTTCACGATAGCGTATTACAACAAATGGCTTCGCGTTGTTCGTATTGTGCTCGGGGCCATTAATCTTAAAGATCGGGTTCCCATACCGCCGCTACTAAAACTCGGAGCTGGGAATTTCATCGTCAAAATGGTGAGTTTCACACACCAAAGAAGCATCCTTGCCAAGAAATTTCCACCAAATCAGAACAAAATTACCAATGCTATCGTTTCGCAAACAGACAAACACACAATCGCCCAAAATCCAAAATCACTTGAGTATTCGACTTTTTATTCGCTCGGCCAATTAAAGGGGCTAATTATCTTCCTGATTTGGTCAAACGCTATAGAGCATGAAGAATCGTTATAGAGTGATCCCATCTAATAATATTTCAATAGTCAATGAGAAAATTTGAACACTGCATTACGTGGCAGACAGTCGATATTAAATCAGTAAATGTAGTTAAGTAAAAAAAAATCGTTTGTTGTGAAGTCAACCGGACGGTGAAGGGCTCGAAGGCCGCTAATACACAGCCGAAGTTAAACATGATGCTATACAAAAAGATACACGAAACAAGCAGGTATTAAACACAAACAAGCTGGGGTAGCGACTGTCTAGTCGCAAGCGATCTTCTGTACACTTCCTCCGCTTTCGGACCACTTCCACCTCTTACTTCCGGTTGTTTTTTCATTACTAAAATGTGTGCCTACTAGAGCTGTAGCGACACCGACATTCAAATTCGACAAAACCCATTAAGGATTGGCGTTCTGATAATTTCTTGAACCGTCGAATTTATTGGAAGTCGCAATCGGATTTACACGATAATGAAAATTTGTACGATGAAACATCAAATAACAGTATCTTCCCCTTTTTTAATGATCAGTTTTATTTTTGGGGAGGGGGGGTGGATAGCGTGATTTAACTTTAATTACATGTCTAATGAACTGAAGAGGCAGCATTAAGGTTGCACCTGAAGTACGCTTAACAATAAGACTGTGCTATCAAAACCGAAAAGAAAAAAGCTGGTTATAATTCGTACAAGCAGGGCCTGGTCGCTCAAGGGGCCCGCACGTCCTGAAACATTTTTTCCCCCAATTATTAGTTCATCATGACGGGGCGTCGTACGAACGGCCAACTGGAAAATCGTCTAATGGGGTAATCGTTTATAATATCTGCATAAATAAAAAATCTGAAAAATCATCTAAACGTAATATTGTATAATGGAAAATCATCTGAACGGAATATGGTATAATGGATAATCGTAAAATGGATAAACGTCTAACTGGACAATAATATACCTGCGGTTGCTAATGTTATATATATATAGTCGCAGCGAGTGCGGCAGTGCGAGCGAGGCAGGGATATTAGACGATTTTCCATTATATGAATTATCTGTTAGACGATTTTCCATTACATGAATTTCAATTTAGACGATTTTCCATTATACGAATTTCGTGTTATGCGACTTTCCGTTATACTGTTATACGGTAAACGTTCTACCAATTATGTGATTTTCCAGTTAGACGGTTACCCCTCGCTCCATGATGACTATAGTAATGTACTCGATTTGTACGTATTGTGAATTTTTTTATACTCCTAACACACAACTCCAATCCAACGGCAACGAGCGCAGAGTAGATCAGGAGCACTGCAGTACAAGCCCGTCAGCTTGTTAGGCAGGGAAGTCTTCAAACGTATGCAGCCCGGATGCATGAATGAACCTACCCCTTATGCACAGTTGCGACCGACGAATATATAACATAGTTTAACTTTTTTTTACCGATTTCAGTCAGGGTAAGGGGGGCCTGCTGTTGCAGTTAGTTCCGGGCCAGAATATTTGG
>JAHWFP010026678.1:0-13922 GCA_023313725.1 Lithobius niger
ACTGGCAAACATGGGCGATATTCGACGAACGCCGAGTCATTCTTTCATTCTTCCAGTTCTACATACCAGTTCAATTGTCGAGGTTGTAATCCATTGTAGCGCGGCGCCATACCGTCAGTGTCTTATATCTTGAAGCATACTTGGGCACATTTCAGGCACTTGGGGGAAAATATTAATGCGGTACAAAAGCTTAAATTGTGTTGAAATGTAGAGCAATGACCCACCTGACAAAAATTAACTCGTGTAGGAATGCCAGCTCAGCTGCTTTCAATGTAAAATCTAATTCGCTCATCCCCATGGTATCGATGATTATTCATCGATACCGAGATAACGGGGAGGCTTCCAGCTATGAAATTGGACGAATGGGTACAGTCCAATACGAACTGCATACCTTTATGGTTTGTAGCTTGGGGGCGTAACAGGGATGGCGTGGGAAGGCGCGTAAGTACGAAAATATGGTTATAACCATTGTTAGTATTTGTCAGCATCTTCTCTCATTGGACGACCAAAGTTCGTGTATCCTGACGTGCGTGCCTAGACACACACTAGTGTATCACGATAAATCTAAACACCGTTGCAAAGAAATTGTATTCACGTCCAATTCACGAAAAATAAACAAACTGTAAAAACAAAGCAAAATAAACTAAGCCAAAAACTGGTAAAAAGGCCACTAAGTTGAGAGTGGTTCCAAAACACACCAAAACTAACTAAATATTATAATACAAATTACAACAAAATTAAAACCAAACCCAAAACCCACAAAGAGGTGACTAAGTTGAGAATGGTTCGGCCTATAAGCCAAAGGTAGCAGCAAAAGGTAGCAGCGAAAGGTAGCAGCATGTGGTGTGTACACATGTGCACAGTAGTGGAGTTGAGCCAATACACAATTTAAAAAAAAGGAGTGATGTCATATCAAAAACCAAAACTGGTAAAAGGGGCCGCCAAGTTCCGAATGTTTCGGCCCTTCAAAGGAGTGATATCAACACACCAAAACATTCGCCAACTTAATCGCACCGAATAATACTTCGGACGTTAAATGAAAACTTGAACATTGCTACCGAAACTAGCAATGTTCTAGTTTTCATTTAACCTTCGAACTATTAAGCGGTGCGATTAACTTGGCGAATGTTTTGGTGTGTTGATATCACTCATTTGAAGGGCCGAACCATTCGGAATTTGGCGGCCCCTTTTACCAGTTTTGTTGTTGGCTAAAGCCTGCTGGGAAACACTTGTTTCTTAATCCACCGTTTGAGAAACGACGTAAATATCTTAAGGGCCCCACAAAACAATACCGTTTAGCATCATGGTAGGTAGACGTAATACATTGCGCAACGCAACTCAATGAATTCGTAAAACTCTCACGCACATGCGCACAAAAGTACACATAAAATCAGAAGCTCCAGTGACGTCATTTGGCGGGGAAAAAGATAAGGAGCTCGGGAATGACCAACCTTTCCTAATACTATCGTTCCACTCGACCTTGGATGGCACCAGGGGATTTTCTTAATATTTTTCAGTGGCGCCATCTAGTGACACTAATATCTTTAAGCTTTATAGTTTGTTTCCAGGTATACCAAATTTTTACTCAATAATTAAGGAGTCACGTGGCTAGTTTGTTGCGTTTAAAAGTTTTGCTTTGTGCATGCCTTTGCTTCCTGCGAGAGAGAACTCGATAGGCCTAAATGCTGCAATGCTAATTTGGTAGCAACCGGTCTTTAAGCCGCTCCTACTTTTATTATTTCTTTATGCATTGATAGCCCCAAACCCATACCCACGATCAAGCACCTAAATCGCGTAAATTCATTTTAAAAACACATAAAATAAAAACGACAACGGCTTTCAAATCATGTACTGTAAGGGGCAGATTGTTCAAGATTGGTACCATAGGAACAAGCAGTAACAATCTTCAAGTGACTCATTGTACTCCGAATTTTTACGGGTCACGGGTTTCTCCATCAGTTAAACCGTTGGTAGTGCAACGGTGTTAGCGTAAGTAGTGTTATCATGAACGAATAGCATATAGGCTTCTTATAGGTCCAATAAAATAAAGTCAAGTACAACGAACAAACAAATTTAAAGCTTACTTACATATATACACCAACCGATTCACCGACTCGGCTATCTCGATATAGCAACCAAGAATTTAAAAAATTTCTTATGAGATGGATGCATTTTTGCAGTCCAAAAATTCACCAAGTTGGATACGTACTGTGACCTCCTCTTTCGCTTTGTTCGACAACCTCTGAATACTTTTTCCCACTGGAGGAGCCACCGAGCCTGAAGTACCTCGGGTCTCCCCAGATCTAAATCAGACCTTGAATTTAACACCAACCCAGGGGTTAAAACCCCCAGGGCGTAAAACCCCATTCTGTTAAGCTTGAAGTAACTTCCATATTTTTTATTTGATTATTAACGAATTTGAGCACCCAGCTTACGTTTCTTAGCTACCTAGGTATATATGTAGTCAGTGGCTGTAGATCGGAGAGCAGTATGTACTTAACGTTTGTATGTCTTAACGATTTTGCCATTTCGTAACTTTTTACGGTTATTTTGTGCCCAGTTTTAATATTCAATTTGATGTACATTTTTGATTGTGCACCTCCAACTGATGGACTGTAAGGGATAGAGTCCGGTATGCATCCCATCTCTCACTAACGTCAGTTGACAAGGCCATCTGCCACAAGACGTCCGTCCTCACCTGAGATTCACTAGTTGGCCTTGGATACAGGAATCCCTTTACGGATTACCTCACCAGTGCTTAATCTGTTACATTTAACAATGTCAAAGCATGTAACCCCTTAGGGACAATTGTTACAGTGTAAACGTATGTCGAACTGTTGGTTGTTAGAGGCTTTCACCATCTTTTCTATTCCCCGATAAGATTACCTTCATGAATGTTGTACCGTTCGCTTCTATGAAGTCGAATATTTTCTTCTGAACTGTGACCCCAGTAGCTCATTTCACAGTATCATTGTCTCCTCATTTTATTAGCCATTTAGTCGGTCGTCCCTATAATGGCAGGGGAGGTATAGGACAGTTACTGTCTGCTGTAAAACAGCTGAACAATGTGATCGACTTGATTCAATCATTAGCCAAGTCATGTCTCGACGATTTTCTACCCTTGGAAGATACCTATACAGAACTGTTGATGTCTACGTATGTTAACTGGATCCTTGTGATGTTTTATTGTACAGGTCTGCCGGCTTATGAACGAACCAGATAGTCCAATTATTTTTAAACAACATTAGGGAGTGCAGGTAGTCTATGCTTTGTGGTGAAGCCTAACCAGGCGAATAAAGGGAGGCGAATCTGTGCTCCCTTGCGTGCGTGGTCCAGCTTCTCATCAAAGCAGAGATTATTGCTGTTTAATGCCGGTACTGAAGCGGACTTCTCCTATTTGCTGATAGACCGGCAGACCTCTAGAGGATCTTGTCATTTTTCATGTATATATGTATATACTTTAGTGTTTGCCCAAATCAGGAGCTTTGCTCGCCCCTATACTAAATGTACTGGAATAGAAATTCGACTGTTGCTAGTCTCGACACAGCACCGTCGCCTGGACAGATCTTTACTCGCCAGATTTACCGACTCAGTACAAGTCTGCTAAAAGTTAATTAAGTGGTTATAAAGAGTGCACGCATGGGTTCCTTCTTAGCGCATGAAACGTTTTTTCAAGTCATAGTAAAAAAAAAATTGCGATCACGCATCAGCGCTTTCGCCAGGCACTTACTGGAGTCGACA
The DNA here is from genome assembly GCA_023313725.1 of Lithobius niger. Lineage (NCBI taxonomy): Eukaryota > Metazoa > Arthropoda > Chilopoda > Lithobiomorpha > Lithobiidae > Lithobius > Lithobius niger. The sequence continues at coordinate 3,742 of JAHWFP010026678.1, forward strand.
ACCATATCAATCCGACCTCTATTCACTATGAATCTAAGAACCATTCAGGTGCCTGTCATAACTAAAAACTTTGACCTAAAGAAAGACTTTTATCTAGTATGCAGTATTTGCACTCTGAACGTGGTAAATCTGACATTGTGCTCCACAACAAAACGTAGGCTACTGGAAAGTTTTTCGTTCGGTAGAAAAAAAGCCAACACTCGCATCTGAAAAATCACGACTCAATTTTTTGTGTGCCACTCCTGCGAACCATTTAATTAACCTTTAGCGCCCTTAAAGTCATGCTTTTCTAAAATTCGTTATAACGTGCGTAGTAGATTCATTTTAGTACAAAAACTCGCAAAGTTGGCATTGTAATCCAGCACGCTGGGAGAGAGCCTTAATACTGTTTAAGAGTTCTCGTTTTTAAGGGCACTCTTTATTAGCACCTGGATTAACGGTAACTGAACGATTTTGGTTTAGCAAAACAAACTACTGCCAGTAAACCACAACGCAATTATTAATGTAAGGCTGAGGTCAAACTTTTACGTCCCGATCAAGAGATAGACTCCTTCAGACTCCTTCTCGTTTTCCATTGTTTATCTTCGTACTGTTTGACACAGCTTCAAACGCGTTAACAGCGACTGGATACTGGGCAGTTAACCCATTTTTTTTTCTCAATATATCTTGAGACTATTTTCATAACGTGGATCCTTTGTTCATTTGAAGTCGACGTTCGCTGAACCCATTTAATTGTTTCCCGGGGGCAATTAAAGTGGCAATATCACCGACTAAAAAGCGAACGAAAATACCATGACGCCATCTAGCGGCAGTGATATTGTTAACCTTAACAGCTTGCTCCCAGGTGCACAAGGACGTACCAAATTTTCACTCAATAATTAGGGAGGTCGTGGCTTGTTTATTTCGTTAAAAGAAATGCCGTTGTGTATTCCTTCGCTTGGTGCAAGCAAGTGCTAGATAGTACTAGATAGTCAGCGCTAGATGTTGCCAGATTCTGCCTACGTTAAATCGGTGATAGTGCCACTTTGAGTCAAAAATTCAATTTTCTTAGAATGCCCTTTAAAAGAGCTGGAGTATGATTGTGACCTTGGAAATTTCAATGTTTTATGGGCTTTCCTGCGCTTAGACAAAATCAACATCAAGGACGGTCCAGACAGTGTCGCGTTTGTATTAGGAACCACCAAAATATACCGACCATTTATTGGTGGACATATTGATTTGGTAATAAACCATTCTCATAATAAATACTATTCCCACATAATTTGTGCGCTCATGGCGTCGTTCAATTGCATCAAGGTCACCAAAAGTTTCTTATGAAACCAGAAACAATCGTAAGTAAAAAACCTCCTGCTGGTTGTTTACAAAATCCATTTCGCTGACTTCGATTAGTGGAATTGCCCGCCCACACATGAAACCTCTCATTTACCGAGGGTGAAGGTAAAAGATCAGACGGGTTAGCGCATTTCGATCACCATAATTTGCACGCTAATCAAATATGCACAGAAAAAAATTATTGCGTCCTTGTTCCTATCGATCATGTATACATCCTTCTTCATTAAAAGGTCAGTACTTCAATGCAGATTTTATTGTGCGCCTGAAACGCCCATTTATTCTGATCACTATCTTGCGGAGTCTGACGGCGCCCGTTAAGCGAACAAAGAAAAGGCAACGTGCATGTAGCTGTTGCAACGGTGATTTGGGTGCCCACACATTGTTTCTGTCTTTTGCATCACCCTGAATGTATATACTATGTATTAGAAAACAAAAACGAACTCGCTTGTTCCTTAAGGTAAGGTTTAACTGATCCGAAGTCAAAACAGCAAAAGCAACACAAATAAACCTTCCTGTAAGGCGCCAGATGCTGCAGTGTTGCTATACTGTTTAGTCCACGTCAAACCTTACTGCTATATTCAAATATTTCTACCATTTTTATCTTTGCAGACGATAGATCAGCTAATGATTGGTGCGTTCTACTTGGCTAAACGACAATTACTGGAAACTGTTTAAAAACTAATCGTCTTAGTGTGCTTAGCACAGCTCGACAGGTAATTGAAGGTTCGTGCGAGTCCTTGAAAACCTGGAAATGTTCTGGAAAGTAATAATGAAATTCGTTGCCTGGAAAAGTGCTTGAAAAAGGAAGTATCATCAGTAGGGCGATGAACGGAAACTAGACGACGTGGCTGAAAAACACTGAAAATTGTAGCCAAGAAAGTAGTAGAGTGTGTAGCCCTACGTTAATCGTCCTTTGTTTGGACATGAAAAGTTTTGAAATTTGGCACTGGCTTTAATTGTATTTATGTGTATAATGGTTGGATACAGCAGTAAGGTTTCATATGGACTAAACCGTACAGCAACACTGTAGTATCTGAAATCTTACAGGAAAGTTTATTTGTGTTCCTTTGCTGTTTTGACTTCGGATCAGTTAAATTTTACCTTAAGCATCAAACGAGTTCGTTTTTGTTTTCTAATTCGTGCTATTTTGGCGTACTATGCAGTTTAAATTAGCTTGTTTTAATGTTTTGTATCTTGATTAGCACGGCCGGCAGGCAGTACTTATTCTTCACGTGTTGCACATGAATTTTCAAAAGTGGACAGGAGGCGCCGCGGCCCCAGAATGCAATGCTGCAACATTTGTAACAATGGCGCAACAATAGGCGAGGCGCACAAGACCGCATTGATTTGATTTGATTTGTTTATTGAGCTGTAGAGGTCTACATACTAATGCGCCCATGCTAGCCTAACTAATGCTACCTTAACCTAAACCGGAACACCTAACAAGGTATTCACTCTAACTAGGTGTTGCGATGCTTGGAAGAGGGAAAAGTGACATTGTCGTTGTATTAGAGTTCGTTTGCGCACGAGAATTTTCAGAAAATGGACCGGACGTGGCGGTGAGGCTAACAATGTCAAAATGTTACAATGCTGCAACCGTAACAATGGGGTAACAATGGGCGAGACGCACAATATCGGATTATAGCTCAGATTAGATTACATTACATTTATTGAGAGTCTAAAGGACCTGGGCAGTCATACACTCTACTATAGCTTAATTCTAAACTTACACCTAGTACAGATAACCATGGTAATGTCCATTCGGAGCAGAGAAACCCGTGCACACTCATCTTGAATACCTTCTAATTACCTTTTGAAAACGCGCAGTCAACTTACAGAACCGAAGAACCTGCCTTAGAGCTGCGGTACCAGAAATGAGCGGGTGTAACACCAAGAACCTCTTTCAGCTCCGCGTCCCAGTTCTGCATGGAGTGCCCACGATAACCGCCCAACTGTGACACACAAACAAAAAGATGCAACAATGGTAGGGTGCCGGGAAAGTAACATTGTTGGGTGCATTTACGGTTGTATGGTCATCCTGTTGTTCTGCGGCCTTGCAGTGCTGGAAACACCGGTTCTCGTCAGATCACCGAAGTTAAGCAGCATTGGCCCCGATTGGTACTTGGGTGGGTGACCTCCTGAGAATCCATTCCGGGTGTTGCAGACATAGGGCCTTGGGGCTTCGTCGGGCAGATGACCGGGTGCGGTTAACGCTCGCTAAAATCCTTTGACCCTTTGTCCTGTTGTTCTGTTGCTTTGTTTGTAGAGTGGGTGCGTGGCCATGGGCCGAGGCCTCAATAAATGATATTGAACATTGTCGTTGTTTAAGTTAGCTAGCTCGTTGTGAGAACCAAAATTAAATTCTCTTGATTTTTCCTTAAATCTTCAAGTTTTAAACCGTAGGCTGCGAAGTGTTTAATATGGCGGCTGACATGACTGAGTGACTTATTTACTTCTTGAATGCGGGCTTCGGGAAGCCAATTGAATTGTTTCCGCGATTGTTTGCCATGATACTGCAATAATCCAGAATCAACTACTCATCGAGATGACACATGCTAAATCTAGACACACGCTAGTGTGTTGCCATCAAATAATAATCATGGGACAAACTTTAAGCGGAACCTGAACATAAATAATGTATTTCATAATGTCCCATTTTTTCGAAAACAAATATCGGTGGACAGTGGACACATGATAGACCAGACCGTAGAAATTACAATAAAAGGGAAGCGAAAAAAGCCAACAATTAACAGAACAAGAAAACGGCTTCGCCTTTTAGAAAAACAACATTAGAGCTCGTATCCCCATATACTCACAGCCGTGAAGGTACACGAGTAAACACGGATTAGAGTTCACTCGAACGCGGCGAACTATAATTTAAACTCCAATTCGCAAAACGTAAACCCACAAACACACACAAAATATACGATATAAACTGCAAAACGCTACAATATTGAAAGATAAACATATATACACAAAATGAACACGTAATTACTCAAACGAACTAGAAATCACCACCTCAAACGACCTTCAAACACAAACACAGGCAAAAAACTGCCTTAACTGGGAGTCTGCTTGTTTCACAAATTATAAATGCACTAAAAATACACATATACGCACTCACACGAAACAGATTTAATAAATGAAACAACAAACACAGACAAATATAAAAAAAGTGTGTACAATATATACACAAATTATGCGTGCACGTCCTAACACCGAAACATTAAACTTTTCAAACATAAACTAAGCTTTCTTTCAATTCTGATATAATCAGTGATCAGAAACAGTTCTTGTTCTCTGGTATTGGAGTTCAAATTATAGTTCGCTGCGTTCGAGACCGAGTGAACTCTAATCCGTTTTTATTCGTGTACCTTCATGTCTGTGAGTATGGGGATACGAGCTCTAATGTTGTTTTTCTAAATAGCGAAGCCGTTTTTTGTTCAGTTAATCTTGTTCCAGTTAACATTGTCAGCCAGATATAAGGTTATGGAGAACCAAAATAAAATGGTCTTGGTCTTTGCTTACATCTTCAAGTTTGCGAAGTCTTTAATTTTGAGGCCGACTTGACTGTGCGACTTATTTATATCTTCAATGGCGGCTTCGGGAACCAATTTGAATTGTTTCCACGATTGTTTGCTATGATACTGCATCTGTCTGCAACATTCCAGAATTCAATCGAGATGACCCACGCTAAATCTGGTCATACCCTAGTTGTTGCCGTCAAATAATAAACATGGGAAAAAGCTTGGACGGAATCTGAACATAAATACACATTTCTAATGTTCCGTTTTTTCGCAAACAAAATTGGGTGGACAGTGGACATACCCATAAAAGACCAGACCGTACCAAGTATACATTAAAAAGAGCGAAAAAAGCCAACAAATTCACTAAACAAAAAACGGCTTTTCCGTCTAGGAAAAAAAGCTTTAGGGCTTGTACCCCCATACTCACAGTTGTGAAGGTACACAAATAAAAACGAATTAGAGTTCACTTGAATGCAACGGACTATAATTTGAACTCCAGTTCCAAGGAACAAGGATTGTGACATGCCAACCTTCATGCACATTGTACACGTATACATGTACATCACTAATCAAATAATCAAAACAGTTGGATATTTCGCACAATATTAAAAAAAAAAAACTATATAATACACAAATGATGGGCACACAAACATGCATACGCACACGAACATTAAATATTTCAAACACAAACTGCGTTCACTTTCTGACATAACTACTGAGTAAAAACAGTCCTTGTTCCCTGGAATTGGAGTTCAAATTATAGTTCGTTGCATTCGAGTAAACTCTAATCCGTGTTTATTCGTGTACCTTTAATATATTAGTATAACAATTTTTGATATTATGGGTATTGGATAACGTCGGTTCACAGCTGTGAGTATGGGGATAAAAGCTCTAATGCTTTTTTTTTCTAAATGGCTTAGCCGTTTTTTTTTTTCACTTATCAATTACGTTTTAAATAAACCAGTGGAAACAAACCCTTTAATCTTTAGTCTACGTCTTGCGGCAGGCGTTTGCTGATCGGCGTTGCTGCAAACTAACAATGTCAAAAACAATGTAAAACAATCAATTTGGTCGTTTAGAGTTTCCTAACCCCTGAGCCACTTGACCAATAAAGGCCTTATGGAAATGGCACATCTCCAGAGAAATACCCGTCAAATGAGCTAAGAACCAGCCTTATAGAACAAACAGTTTGATCTGCAGAGAGCGTAGCAGAAACGTGTCTTGTCAAGGACAGGAACAAGCCAAAAGTGAAAATCATGATTCCAGCTCAAGTCCAGATCTCCGACGTGCCAAATCGGAAATTGATAAAAGTTTGGACACATGTTCACCAAGTCCTATAAAGCTCGTATACTAAATCTGAGTTGAAAATATTGGAAGACAGCTGCAAAATTAAGCATCGAAATTTCGGCTTTAACATGGCAGGTTGAGGTCAAACCTTACAATTAAAAGCTACCAGCTTTACTAATATTTACATTAAATAAAAAAAATGCAGGACTCTAGCATTAAAAACATAAGACTATAGTAACAACATTCAGATGTGTGTAGGCTGGTCCTATGTAAATTTTTGTTTAAAATTCGATGCCTGCAATTTTATCTCATTAACGTAAGTCGCGGAACCCGACTGAAATACAAGCCACATGTTTTACATTTTTTATTGTTTTATCCTGTTCAGTTTTAAATTACGTGATGCAGACAGAAAAATGTAAAGCTCCGTTTCACTATTCTCCCAGAGAGGGAAGAGATATGATAGAGCTGTATACAAATAACCAGTTTTCTTCAGTACCGTACGCGGGCGATTGCCGCACGCGGTCAATATAATGCATGTATTTTATTTTAAATCGAAGGTTCCTATTTTTTTTTTACTCCAGGAAAGAAAGGAACTGTGTGAAACAAGACTGACGTCTGATAAACAAAAGGGTTGCGCAACAGAAAAGCATCCCCCCCAAACGCTTGCATCTTTTATTGGTTTACAGCTTTCTTCCGCCGAAATAAGACTTGAAATTCTGGTCGACGCTTGGCAGCTTTGACATTCATAAAACCACCATGTCAAGGTCTGTACGTTGGCCAAAAAGCTTTACGTCTGTAAAATGACTCAACTGAAACGTTCGTTTCTTTCCTAATCCTCCCGACATCTCGCAGAAATCGTTTGTGAAACGTCAAATTGTTGACGAGTGATACCCATCCCACCACCTCCAAGGTTAAAATGTGTGGCAAACTATATACAAGGTTACTTAATAAACGTAACAACAACTTTTGCGAAACGGTTTTTACACAAGAAACCAGCAAAAATGATTTAATGTAAAGAAAAAAACAAATTTCGAATACGCTTTCTGTTGTAAACAGATGTTTGGCCAATTACGTCAAACATTTTTTTTCGTTCTGGCTCTAATAAAACTAGATTTTAATAGCCAAAGCTTCATGCAAATTGACAAAAAAAATCAACTTCCTGATTAGCTCATCGTTAATTAATGACCACAGCAGGTAATATTTTACTTTTAATCTATTAAATGCTTTCGAATAAAACTAGTTTTTAATAGCCAAAGCTTCACGCAAACTCGTCCAAAAAAATACCGAAAATAAACCGCTCTTGATTAGCTCATGGTTAATTAATGACGCACCGTAAGCTGGTAACATTTTACTTTTAACTTATTAATTGTTACATTCTTAGCTTAGTGATCTAATGATCATCGAGGCCTTTCACAACACGAATGATTGCAGCTATAAAACATTTTTCAAGGTTAGAAAGCGGTAAAAGAGAAATACGAATTATTTTTTAAGTTAAAGATAATTATTGGCATTTGGCACTTTTAATCTTTCGAGAACCAATGTGAGTAGTATGGACTGTGGGATTTTTGAAGAGTTCCATAGGTTAAAGACGCGATTCAATCTTGTGTCCTCGTGGCTTGGAGACTAGAGCACTGTCCATTCGAAATGGCTTTGTTGTCGTGCTCGTCTTTCCAAGAACCCCTACAAACACTGGCTTTTCATAGCTGGAATTAGTATTTTTCATTCTTATGTGAGGCAATAGCAGTGGTCGTTAAGAGGTTAACATACAGTTTAGTTTTTAAGTTTTTGTATTGTGAATTTAAATTTAAATGAATTTAAATGTGAATTTAAACTCACAATACTTTAGAACGCTATAAAACCGTTCTAAAAGGTTACCAAATTTTTAGCTCACAAATTGCTACTACATGGATTGTTGATAACGGTCGGAATCGTATCTGTGCTTGCTTCTTCATGACAAGGAGTACCTTGCAGGATCTCCAAAATAAAAGAAAATAAAGGAGAGTCGCTCTGCTGATAACTGTTCCAATATAAAAATTGTGACTTGTTCCGACCGGTGTTTACAACCTTGGCTAAGTTAATAGAAAAACAAGAAAGCTACGCACTTGCGCAGTAGTAACATCAGTCGCAGCAGTACTCCAAGATGGCGACGGTTTTAGCTTCACCCTACGTTTCAACTACGGCCATGTCACAGACTCACAGAATCGTCGCTCCGCAATTTCGCCAGAGCGCTAAATTCCATCCAACATCTCTCAACTGCTTAACACTAGTGCGAAACGTAACTACATCCAGGTTCCTTGCGAAATCCATTATGTCTTTATCTGGATTGTTCTCAGGTAGGCAGACTGGGGCTTCGGAAGCCCCCGCTTGTGAGTACCCGTGTATTTTATGGATTCTACGGCATACTTCACATAACATAACGGTGAACGGTAATACGGGATGCAATTCGTATTTATTTCGAAATTATTTCCTCATTGGCTTTTAAATCTAGACACACACTAGTGTGTCGCACCAAGTTAGGCAACAATTATAACATCAATTCAATTGTGTCGAGGACGTAAACGATTGTAGAGCGACGCCACAGCTGAAGTGTCTTATATTCTGAAGCATATATAGTTGGGCACATTTTAGGTACTTCGGGAAAAATAATAATGTGGTACAAAAGCTTAAATTGTGGTAAAATGGAGAGCAATGACCCACCTGACAAAAATTAACTCGTGTAGGAATGTCGGCTAAGAGGCTGTCAATGCAAAATCTGACTCTTAACAACGTTGCAAATGTGTTACTATAGCTACTAGCTATATGCTTATAATCCGCTCTTCCCCATGTTAATTCCCATAGGGTGAATAATCAACGAAACTGCGATAGAGGTAAGGCTTCCAGCTATGAAATGGAATGGATGCGAACTGCATACCTTTTCTAGTTTACAGTCTGGAGGTGCAACGGGAATGACGTGGGAAGGCGCGTAAATACAAAAGTATTGTTATAACCATTGTTAGTATTGTCGGCATCGTCTCTCATAGGACGGCCAAAGTTCGGACAATTAAAACATGTGCTGACGTGCGTATCTAGACACACACTAGTGTGTCGTGATAAATCTAAACAACATTGTCAAAGAAATTGTATCCATAACCAATTCATGAAAAATAAACAAAATGTCAAAATAAAACCCAAAACTGGTAAAGAGGCCACAAAGTTGAGAATGGTTTGGCATCTCAAAGAAGTGATATGAAATTCAAGTATTGGGGAAATGGCCACTCAACCTATTGTTGACGTGGCACATTATTACACTTCTGCAGACTAGTTGAGTTGAGTCTAAAACCCAATTAAAATTTTAAAAAAAGTGATATATCAAAAATCAAAACTTGTAAAAGGGCTCACCAAGTTCCGAATGATTCGGCCCTTCAAAGGAGTGATATCAACACACCAAAACATTCGCCAAGTTAATCGCACCGAATACTTTGGACGTTAAATGAAAACTTGAATATTGCTTCTGAAAGTAGCAATGTTGTCGTTTTCATTTAACCTTCGAACTTTTAGTCGATGCGATTTGGTGGTCCCTTTTACCAGTTTTGGTTTTTGATATTATTTGTCACACTGGTAGGATAGTAGAATAACATAAACCTAGGCATTACCGGCTTTTTTTTTTCTTTTTATATTCACAGGCACGTACTTGGGTTACGCGTTTGATTCAGTGGTGTACTCAGGTGAGAGGAGGGGGGGGGGGGAACAAGCTGAGGCAACTGCCCCCCCCCCCCCTACACACCACTAGACCAAGACCTGGGACTAAATAATTGCCAAGGTAGTTTATGTAATTTGGGTTTTTCCCGTTATGTCACCACCAGCTTTTTTTTTTAACCAAGCTTATTATATTCACAGACACGTACTTCGGTTATGCTAGGTTGTGGGAATGGCATCATCACACCCCCCGCCGGCCTAACAAGGTTATATTTGGTAATCAATGGTAGTCGGGGGGAGGGGAAGCAAGCAAGCTTGGGAGATTGTCCTCCCCCCCCCCCCCCCCGTCGCGTTTGTTTA
>JAHWFP010026678.1:14022-42370 GCA_023313725.1 Lithobius niger
CCCCCCCCCCCCCCCCCGACCTTCGTATTTATTCAAAGTCCCAATGGCTTTTAAATTTGTCATACTGTTAGGGAAATAGGATTACATAAACCAAGACGGTTTATGTAATTTGGGTCTTTCCCATCATGTCACCACCCACTTTTTTCAGTGACCACTCTGATAAGGGGAGTGAGGGAGGGCAAGCAAGGGGTCACACTGGTAGTTTATTTTAATTTGTTTTTTTTTTTATTGTGTCACCACCAGCATTTATTTTTTTCCCTAGCTTATTACATTCACAGGAACGTACTTCGGTTATGTTTGGTAATCAATGGTTCATCCAGGTGCCCCCCCCCCCCACCCCGAAAATACTATTACACACAAAAGTTTTAAAAAAGCAACATTCCTTTTTGTTAATTGTCGCTCTACTTCTTAAGCGTCATTTTTAATCCACCCAAAACCAAAACTGGTAGAAAAACCCGCCAAGTTTCCAAAAACGGTCGGCCTTTGAAGGTAGTGATATCATTCCACCAGGGAAAAGCCGCCAAGGTTAATCCTATTAGCCAAGTTAATCGCACATACTAATAGTTCGAAAGTTAAATGAAAACTAGAAGATTGCTACTAACAGTAGCAATCTTCAAGTTTTCATTTAACGTCCAAAGTATTATTCGGTACGATTAACTTGGCTAATAGGATTAATCTTGGTGGCCTTTCCCTGGTGGAATGATATCACTACCTTCAAAGGCCGACCGTTTTTGGAAACTTGGCGGGTTTTTCTACCAGTTTTGGTTTTGGGTGGATATCACAACTTTCATAGGACTGTGAACGTACATAAGGTTACACCGTCTGTTTAAAATGCTTCAATCCCATTTTTGCACACACTGACTTATAATCGCTGATTTCGTTCGCTTCGCTCACTCAATCAGCGCATCGCCTTCAGTTGTTTTGTTTATCCCTGCAACTTTCCCTTAATTTTTCAAGATTTCGGTCACATTTAGTCATGCAGAAACCAACGAAGGTCGCGCTGTTACTAAAACAGCAGAATGCGAACCATTTTTTCTTTGGGTTATTAACAAAAAAACCCATTAGCTCGTGTATGCTCGTATTGTTGCGTAACCATCATCTAACGTGCATCCCTTTATTCTTACGCAATCCACGGCAACGTTAATGTTTCTTTATTAATGTTTCGTTACAGTTCAGTTTTTAGTTCGTCCAGGCTTTTACAATAAATCTAAGGACCAGTCTTGATTGTTCAAGCCATTGTTGCTTAAAATCTTTGGTTGCAACTTGGAAAAGAAACGAAATTTAAATTCGCCGGTGGCAAATTTGTCCTGATCCCTACAACCCCCAAACCAACAAAAGGACCATTCTCAGATCACCATCCATCCGTGTGCAAACGTTCAAGTACGTAAGCACAGTTCTCAATTTTGCGCTATCCATGAGCAAAAAGTCTATGGGGGAAATCTTATTAGCTAGTCAGCTAGCTAGCTAGACAGTAACATAAAAACAACGTTATTGACGCATCTTTTTTCTCTATGATTGGTGGACACTCATCCTTTAAATTTTAGTTTTTCCTAATCTCTGACCCTTCTTCTTACATTTTCCACAATTTGAAACATTTCTGTCGCATTGGGATTTAGCATGCCTTGTATGCTTTCAATTGCTTACGGTTTACAGACAGACGTCTGCTAGTGAGCCGCCTTTTTATCATTAACAATCAATTTTTAACAATCGGATGTCTACAATGGGATGATCAACTGTTACTTGGCAGCGTGTCTACTAGCGTGTGTCTAGATAACCAAAAACGTATCCCGCTTTTATAAACAAGAGTACATACATACATACATAAATAAACCTGTTTACACCAATTATTATTGTGAGAGTCGATTTGTTTCCTCTTGCGAATACAGCGATCGATATGGCTACTAATTATTGTCTAACACCAGTAACTAATTATCCCTCCTTAAAGAATACAATCCAAAAACCCAAATGATTTCTTGGCCGCGGTTCCACGACGCGTATGCAACCGTAAAACCAGTGGTCGCTTGCATATCTAGCTTTTGATCAGCTGCGATGGGATGGCATGGCAGTGCACACCCGTCAATTAAAGACGAGCCCATCGATTTCATTTTTAAAATGTAAGTTTAATTAGAACACTAGTGAACTAAATCAACACTAAAAATATTCAGCGCCGTTTGGCAGTTTTATGACACGGGAGGCCTCCAAACCGTTTAGTTTCGGCGTTTTGAATATTTCATTTATCCGACGGACGACGGCGACGTTGCCACACGGCTCGACTGATATGGATGAAATGACTAGATATAGCACAGTATTGCCGTAAAGTAGTTTTATGAATTCGCTCCTCCTCCCATCCCCTGAAAAAAAAAATGTCATACAGTAGAAGTTGTTTTAAATATTTCTCCTCCCCCCCCCTCCAAAAAAAAAATGTACTAAGCATAAAAGTCATGAACGATTGTCCAAACAAGTACCCCAAGTCTACACTAATTTCGCATGCCGACAGGACTATACAAGCTTGTTATCTAGTTCGTCCGTATGAGATCAGTGGATCCGCGTGCCTACGTCAGTGATCTACAGAATAATTTGAGGAAGTTGCCAGTCATTGGTCGGTTGGTGGTGACGTCAGCTGCTGACGAAGGCTACATAATTCCCAGTCATTGGTCGCGGATGAATGACGTCAGTCGGCTGAAGAAAAAATAACAAACGCCTTTCGTTTGCAACAAACAAAAATCTTTGACTATTTCTAGTGGAGGATTTCCCCGACGGATTCGACCCATTTTCGAACTTAGACCTAGAAATGTGCCATAGACTGTATGTGCAAAATTTGACAGAAATCTGATAATTCGTTAAAACGTTATAGCGCGAACACACAGACACCCAGACGGACCGTTCGCATATAAGAGTCTAATCGACTCTAATAAATGCGCATCCTATTTCCTGAGGAATGAACAAATTCACAATACACTATAAGGATTAGGTCTTTTCTTGTTTTTTCATGTTTTCAAATACATTCTTGCAATAAGTATCCACTTAAATAACCACTTGTTCCACGTTCTTTAGAAAATGTACTGTGAAGACCTAGTTTCATTACAATTCAAGATTTTTTTTTAAGCACAGAGATTCCAACACTTAAAACCTTTTTGACGCTGCAGATTCAATTCAGATTTGTTTATTGCCAAGCCCTGACCCGCAGTCATGCGCCTGGACGCAGCATTTACTCAGCCGTACAAAAAAAATAATAATAATCACTCTAACAATAATTCTGCATTGCATTGGGTTCCAGCCTCTGAGCTTACTTTTGCGTAGAGTCATTCAAACGTTTTTTAAAATCATTGTTCAAAGTGAGGGTACAAAAATCCAGCTAAATTGTCCCGTTTGTCGTCGCAGGGCAAATAAACCAAGTTTGGGTTCGTGCTCCCTGAAACCAAAAACAAACAAACAAAACAATGAAAACCAAATACCCTACAATTACAACAATCTATTTTCGTAGTTCGTACCTCAGATTAAAGAACTACCCAACATTAACCCCTTACCTGCCACATAAATTTAATATCTGCAGTAAATCTCCGCAAAAGCAGGGCTAACGCGGACGGGACACGAAATAGCAACTTGAAGGAACTTTTTACCTTCAGGCTCACGCCTCTACCAACTTAGCCACGGCCGTCTCCAGAATCGGCTTCTTAAGAGAACCTAGTATTGTTGTCATTTCTCCATTATTGGCCATCTCGTGCATATAGTTTTGGACTGTTTTTAATACTTGAACATTGGTCTTGTCTATGACGAGTTGGGCTCGTTCGTGGCAGGTAAAGGGTTAATCTGTGGTTCGTACAATATGTAAGTCAAAGTTTCAGAGATGAAAGGTGAAAGCAAAGAGAAGTAAATGATTGATTGTGTCGATCAAGTCATTGTCGGAAATTGTTGTGACCCCAGAAGTGAGAGAAGCAGAAGAGATGGGCTCGACAATTGATTGAGTAGAGCAAAGTCATTGCTGTATTTTGTAAGCCAAGAGCCAAAGAAAAAGTACTGTTAACAGTCTAGCTTGGAAAGTCAGCCACTAGATGTAACCGGTAACCAAGCGTATGGCCTCGGTCAAGAGAAAAGCGGGTAGGTAGGGGGACAGGGAAGGGAGGACAGGGGAGAGGCAGTATTTAATTCAACTACCAATACAAATACAACTACCGTACGTGGAGCGAAGGAGGAAAGGGAGGACGAGGGGCAGGTAGGAGGACGAGGGCGCAGGGAAGAGGGGAGAGAGAGGACGGGAGGAAAGGGGGAGTATTACAGGAAGAACACCGAGAAAAAACTGGGACACGACCACGAGCGAAATAAAACCACGAACCGAAAAGCATGAAACTTTCCCGTCAAACCAAGCACCGGACGAACACTGCGAAACAAAACTTCGGGTGAAACCGGGTGTGACTGCAGGGACGTAGAGGTTTGGGTTAGGGGGACCAGCGACTAGCTGCGGTTGCAGAGCCAGCTCTCGGCACAAGGGCAAGCCGCCTGCGACGCGATTGACGTCATCCATCGTGGTTATCGTCCTCCATCTTAGTTCTCCCAGGGGCTTCCCCTACCTGCCCACCTACTGGAATGAGAATCGCGTTTAATACAGTGGAAGCATTGCGAAGTTGCACTCAAGTTTAAATTTATACAGACGATAACGAGGTTCAGCACAGGCACTCACGTTTTATTACAACTTTTTTATAACGTATTATAATATTTGAATCAGGTGGCATGCTGTTGTTAGTTAATAAATCGATTGAACGTTGTGCGTTACTTGCTTGCGTAAAACGAAGAGAGGATTTCAATATGGCGGGCGCGAGCAACCGTCCTTGCGCATGCGCTGATGTTATTTGCCGCTTGGCATGTTGGGATACAACACGGCACTGGCCTAGAAAGGGCTGGAAGGAACGCGATAGCTCGTAGTTGCTGGTCCCCCTAATCTCTTGCCCTAACCCAAACCTCTACATCCCTGGTGACTGCTAGTAGTTGGTAAGATTCAACCATTTGAACAAGAAGGATAAACTGCATTCGTTGCAGTTTGTCTGCCACACTTAATTTGTCTTCGCTATATAACGTGAATTTCAAGTTTTCCAAGACCAAAAGCCAGGTGTGACTAAAATTACCTGCAAACAGGACGGATTGCAAACACATCAACGTCTACGTCTTCGTCGTATTAGGATTGTACAGTACAGCGTATTTCAGCAGTAATAAGTAAATACAACTAAGCATTACTAAGCAAACAATGTTCAGTAATAATGGTATTGATATTAATAGCCAAATAACATTTTACGAAAAATTAGCGGGCATGGTCGA
Organism: Lithobius niger; assembly: GCA_023313725.1. NCBI lineage: Eukaryota > Metazoa > Arthropoda > Chilopoda > Lithobiomorpha > Lithobiidae > Lithobius > Lithobius niger. The sequence continues at coordinate 19,333 of JAHWFP010026678.1, forward strand.
AATAATGTTATAACAATTTAGACAAACTAGTTGCAATGAATTAAAATGTTAAATGTACCCTGGTAGTTATTTATCTGTAATCAGCACTATCTTGAAACCAGATGGCCATTTTGAAATTGAGGCATTAACCAATTTGAAAATGGAAAATTTAAATTTTACAATTAAAAATGTAATCGTCAACCAATTTAAAATTAAAATTTAATAATTTAATAATAATAATTTAATAATTTATAAAAAAAAATGCAAAGTTATAAATTAAAAAGTACATATCCATTTTTTTTAAATATGAAAGTAAGGGAAAAAACAACTGAAGAAGATAATATAATAAAAATAATTTATGACAAATGAATTAAGAATTAAGAGTAAAAAATATCAAAATAATATGGAAACATTAAGAATATTAAAAACGTGAACAAAATTTAAAACGTGAAAACGTGAAAATTAAAAACATACAAAAAAAAAGTCACTAGGGGTATGCGTCCCTTAAAGGGTTAAGCTGTGTTTTTCTTGAACCATTATAACCTTTTGCAAGAGAGCGTGGTTTAAAAGCAACATCTACATGACGGGGAAAAAACTAGGTCCCACAGCACACTGCGAGCTTTGTGAGTGGATCCCAAGAAAGCGAGTAGGAACAGCCCAGTGATCAGCGTCCATGTGAATATGCGAAACTAATGCCGCTAAGAGCGCCCATTTGCAGCTGATTCACCTGCTAACACTCGCTGCCGGTCTAACATAAAGAAAAATTATATATTTGACTTTAAATTTTGTGAGTCGCAGTGTGACAACTTAAAAAATACTTAAAATTGGTTTTAAATTTAAAAAAATTTATCACGTAAACTACGCAAAATTAAAATTATTAGTCTGAAAACTACCACTAGTTGTCAAAAGATGTCGTAACCTGTTCCCAAAAACCGTACTCGACCGTCTGGCGAAACTGCTGAACATGCCACCGTCACTTTGCAACATTTTCGGCAACGTCGTTTCGTGACAGCCAGATAATTTAGTTCAGTTATTATAAGGGCGCGTTTACACAGCGACTCACCTTTGCATTCTCGCAGCTAGAACTCAATCGCAATTGCAAAGGTGACATTGCCATGGTAACAACAATCAATGGATTAGCTAAACCCAACATCAATTGAGTAAATAGTTGCAGTCTTATAATCCGTGCCAATAATATAAAGAATTCCTCATGACGAAACAATTTTCCCAAACGCTTCTGAACTCACGTTATTTGCTGTTTTCGTTGCGAGGCGGCAGACATAAAACCGCCGCCATGTTGGAATTTGAGGTGATTTCTAGCTTCTAGCTGCGAGAATGCAAAAGCGAGTGGTTACGTAAACGTGCCCTAAGTCCGGCTGGATACTTTCGTTGCCGTGCCCAAGGCCTAACTTAGACGTTGAAGGTACCTGGGTCTGGTGTTCCTCAACATTCAACTATACAATACCGTCTCCAGCCCAACCTGGTTCCTGGTCACGAAGGCGCATTCCTTGGCCCTGTCGCTGAACAATGCCCAGCAATTAATTATTGATGACAAACTTTATTGTTTATTGTATTTTGGATTCAGTTCTGTTGACAAAATGGAGAACTGTCCGTTTTCTCAGAAACCTCGCTAAAAGCTAAGCCTATATTCACATCAAATTCCCCGCATAATTCCCCACATAAATTCAGAAAAATCGTATAGAAAAATTAAAGAAAGCCAAGGACCTCTGTCGTCATGTGAAACGCATTGCATTATTTGGAAAAAGATGATGCCACAAGCATTTTGTGCAACTATACAATGAATCTTTTATTTTTCTTTATGTTAGCTTTTACGTCTTTATAAACGGTCGTTTTAACGAACCTATTGAGAAATAATCCTTCGTATTTAACTACATGGATAGCAACACCTAAACTCCACCCAGCCCCTACTTCTCCCGGCTTTCACAGAAAATAATTATGCCACCATAATTCGAGAGTCAGCGCTCTGTTAACACGACAGTGACATCTGCCACTTGTAGCATCGAACGCCAACGTCAAGGGCAAATCCTAAAGTATTTTTTCGAAAGCACAAAAGGAAATAAATTACAGCCAAAATCCGCCAATGGCTTACCCTGCTTATATGTGTTAGCAAGCCTTAGCAAGCCTGTCTGGATAAGCTTTGATGCCGACTTCACTGTCCATAATTTTTCTTCTTTGCTGAGCGTTAACAATAGTTCAGTTTTATTTTTAATATCCGTTCGTCAGTATTGTTTCACTTGATGGCCATAGGCACATGCTTTCCGCTTGGATTTCTCCAGCTTAATTGTCCCTCTCGCACTGTGGGCCAGATAACCCAGTTTGGGTACGTGCTCCCTAGAAGCAACTTAACAACATAGCCACTCTCAAACTTTCCAAAAAAAACAGAGGAAAAATGCCAGAGACCACTAAAAAAGGGTAAAAAGAAAAATTTTCAATAAAAGATATAAACTCACTATTTTTCCAACAGCTGCATTCAGAAGTCAGAAAATAACAGGTGTGAAAAAAAAAACTAGTAATGACCGGTCCATACTGAGCTTGGTACCCTAGCATCAGTATTGCAATCCTCGAACAGCCTTTGTTTTATTGGTTTTTCTTCGTAATTTTACATACAAAAGGATATCCAAACGGACATCCAAAAAAATAATTTAAAAAAAAAGGAGGCTTCCATTAAGGCTACCAGTGAGTGATAGAGGACACCATTCTGACACAAGCTTTCCTCTCAGCTGCTCTCTCAACACTGGGTCACTCAACACTGGGTTATTTGCAACTGTTTTGCCACAGTTGGGATAAGAAATCTGGTGTCAGAAACTTCTGGAAACTTGGCGGTTCCTGCAACCGTTTTGGTTTTGGTTGGATACTGTAAACGGCCAGATATCTGTGACTGGTTCTATGACGCTCTTGCCGCGGATTTCTGATGTTATCTAATTAGCCGCAGCGAGCACGACAGCGCGAGCGAGGCACGTAATTTTGAAAAATATGAAAAGTTGAAAATCATATTTTTTGGGGGATCCGGTCGGTGCGTGTAAAAAAAGTAATATGCGAGAGGGACAGTTGAGCTGGTATGACGCTTTATCCTCACTTGCAACATTGCGAATAGGCGGACGAGTGCGTAACACAGTTATTGTTTCACGTTATAATGAGTTAGCCTGTGATCAGTGGAGATGATGTGTAAAGCCATTAATCCCGATAACAGGGTGGCACGAGTGTTTTATCAACTTGACCTGAATGGTGAAGAGATTTCCAGACGTTAGAAATTCCAGATAATACCGAACTAGAAAATAGAAAACGTTTTACGTACTACATTCTGATATGATAGAGAAAGATTAACACTATAGCACGACATTTTTTAACAATTTCCCTTTTAACAATTTCCCTTTTAACAATTTTCCTTGATTGATTTGCAGGCTTCTGATGATGGATTCGTTTTGTGCTTTCGTTTTTAATTTCTGTTGTGGTATAAGTATCGAGCACAAGTTTGGTCAAGGTTTCCCAGAAAATAATTCAGGTGCTTTGTCGTTGGAATTGCGGCCAGCGTTAGTTCGATGAAGTGCAGGGGTTCGTTTTGAATAGTGTACGATTCAACATCGGATTTGTGTTCTGTGATACGGTAAATTAGCTTCTTTGCAGTTTCTGGCCCATGTAAAACTTATTTATTCCAGCTCTTTCGTGATATTTTGTTGACAACGTCGATTTATTTTTTGTGCTTAAATGCTCAGAAACTATACGTGACCCGAGAGTAGAAATAATAGGTCAAATAAATGTCTAGGGCAGAATTAGTTCTCTTTGAAGATCTAAATTTAATGGCGTTAATTCGTCGCTCAATTCCTAGTCATGGAACGATCCAAGAATCGATCCCAGAACTAGGAACGAAGTCAACGCGATAAAATATTCACAAAGTTGGCAAGGACAAAAAAAATCGTAGAAGACTTTAAATTATTCAGTTGCACACCTGTGTGCCGAAATAGTTCTTTTCGGAAAAGTGCGTGAACTTAACAGCGTTGTTAAGTTTTACTGTTTAATAACCCCCAAAAAAAGAGAGCGAAAACTTACGACAAAACAGTTCAGAATAAACAAGTTCGGCCGTTCGTTTCCCAGCCTCCCTCTGCTGTATCACTTTACAACATCCATCTAAAACTAAACTGGAAAATGAAAAAGAAGAAGAAAAAAAGAAGAAGCAGTAATTTAGTCGCGAAGTTAACACGAAAATCCGATTGGAACTTTCGGTTTCCTACTGAGAAAATGGTAATAGAATAGTAATAAAGCCACCTGTGAAAGTCAAGGTGAAAAGAGAGCCACGCTGTCTGATGCGGCGGAGGGGAACTTGGACCGTGGTCGGCATGACAAGTATCCAAACACCGAAGGGGTTATGGCGTCCAGCGGACAGGTGTATGACCAAACTGGCTAAAATACAACAAATTTATGGCTTACTCGCCCTGGGAAGTTCAGGCTTGTGCTCGTGAATCATAAATGGCCGACATGAGTGAAAATGGAAAAACAACAAAAAATAAGGTTTTGATGGTAAGGCATGAATGAGAAAATGTAAATCCTATGGGTTCAGGGAGGAGTCACTGTGGGTTCAAGGGGTTCATAACAGTTATGAGTACTGAGTAGAACACCGGGGTTGAAGCCCCCCAGACACGGGGCAAAAAAATAGATGGGGTTTGTAGGAGTTTCCTTCTGTTTACATCACATATTCAGTGACTCACCGTTTTGGACTGCCGTCTACCCCAAACCCGTGGGATTCTACTTGGTGGGTTTTAAAGTATGTGATGATTCATCGGGAAAGGGGAAAACAGGAAACGACTAAATTAGATGCAACAATGTCACACATCTAAAAGATGGGAACATATAAAGAAACATCCGTCGTAAGAACGATCGGTCTACTTTATCGATCAATCTACGTTAAACTACAAGTAAAACTAAAAGACGCAAAAAATAATTATAAGTAAGCCTTTTCATCCATCAGAGTGACCGTTGTTTATACTTTGAGAACGCCAATTAATTTATTAGTTTTAAATGCAGCTTGTAGGTTTGTATGCCAGTTTAAATTAATGTTAAGACACACGGTAGTGTGCTGTCGCCAAGTTCAACAACGAACTGACAAAAACAATAACATTATTGAAGTTCAAAGCGGGGCTGTCATTAGCCTAGTGTCTGAAGACAGAATTTTTGTGTTAACGGGACTATAGAGAAAAATATCATATTAATGGCTCGTATTAATGCTTATATTTGCATTTATTGTAACTTAAAAAAAAAAACGTCTTGCGTCGACGGGTTTAAATCTTGGAGGTTTTTTTTTTGTGTGTATTAATGTAAGTGCATTTAAACTATTGTTTTTCTAAGTAATACGAAAAAAAATTAATGAGATATGAACTTCAAAATATGATGCAAGATTGTGACTTTACACTTGGACCCCCCCCCCCCCTTGTCACACAATAGTCACAATAAATCAACAACCCACCCACCTCCCAGAGAGTGGACAACAATTCGAACAAAATTCCCATGGACATCATCACCAAGGACAGAATCCCTCCAAATAAAATCCCCCAGACAAAATCCCACTTCCTGTCACACAAAATCCGCCATTGTTGTAGGACAAAATACCCCTTTTTTCGTACGTAATTTAAGTGCCATAAAGGACACCAGCAGTACTTGCTGTCTTTGTTGCAAAGTAAGACGCAATGTGCCTACACAGAATCGTTTCAAGTAATCCTTGACTACAGTGCAAGCTCCCTTATCCATATACTGATACTCGATTTTGAAAATGCTACAATGCAGGTGGCTACTGAAGTACTGGGCATAAAATACAAAACGTAGGATTAAATGAACACAAAAACTTTCGCCATTTTGCCGGAATGCTATGTAGATAAGATTTTTTGCCAATTGTTGTCGTACTTCGCGGTATGGAATATCTTACGACGCTGTAGATAACCCTCTCAGAAAAAAAGAAGGAAGAAAATAAGATGACCTGCAAACTACACTGAACACATTGTGCAGAAGATAATAGTGATATACTCTACCACTAGACAGATCTTTTATGTGTCCACAAGTTTTCATTTAACATCCAAAGTATTATTAACTTGGCTAATATGATTAACCTTGACAGCCTTTCCCTGGTTGAATGATATCACTATACCTTCAAAGGCCGACCCTTTTTTGAGAACTTGGCGGCTTCTCTTATACCAATTTTACGTTTGGGTGGAAACCACAACTTTCATAGGACTGTGATCGTACAAAAGGTCGCACCGCCTGATATTCATATCTACCTTTTTTTCCGGAGGAATTTTACGTCTATAAATTTTTCATTGATAATTTTCACATTTGCCATAGGCCTATTAGCCGTTACATCAGCCAAATTGACATGGTTAGTTTGGTTTATTGTATGTCCATGCTTCACATGATTTAGTTCAATCCCATTTTTGCGCAGACTGGCTAACAAACGCTGACTTTCGTTCGCTTCACCCACTCAATTAACCAGCACTTCTCGAGGTTAATAGACACATGTAACTTATGACTGTTACATGTGTCTTAAATGTGTCTCTACCTTTTTTCTTTAGGAATTTTCCGTGTATAAATAATTAGCCGAAACATCACGTAAATTAAGAATTATTCGTTTGCTTTCTTCGTTCACATTTTTGTCATACAGAAATCCCTGCCGCTCACCGTTACCATAACATCAAGCATTTTGTTTTTTGGTTATTACATAAACCCCGTTGGCTTGTGGATGTTCGTAATGTTGCGTAACCATCATCTTACGTTCATCACTTTATTGTTACGCAATCCATGCAACGTAAATGGCTGATTTTGTCCTTTGTTGCAGTTCAGCTTTTAGTTCGTCCAGTCTTTTACAATAAATCAAAGGACCATGGTGGATTGTCCTAGTCATTGTTGCTTGACATCTTTGGTTACAACATGGAAAAAAAAACGAAATTTAAAGTCTTTGTTGTGAATTTCAAAACCCTCCCACGCATTTGCCCTGGCCCATACAAGTCCCAAACAACAAACGTAAAATGTTCAGATCATCATGCATCCGTGTGTAAACTTTCACCTGTGCAGGCCTTCCAAATTTTTCGTTATGTAATGAGCAAAGTCTGTGGGATTTAACATGGAGAAAACAACTCGCTGTTACTAGCTAACTAACTGCCCTAAAACAAAACTACAACAATTACAACTAATAAGGCCGCCTCTTTATCATCAGTAATCAAACTTTTAACAATCGGATCATCAACTGTATGGCGGCGATATGTAAGTTCGGTTAAGACTGAGTTAGTGTGAGCCGATGGTGTGTAGACCTCCTTAGGCTGAATAAAGGAAGGAAAGAAGGAAGTATGTGTTTCTTCTTATGATTTTAATGTTTATTTACAATTTAAATAATAATAAATGAATGATTTTTTTTTCTAAATTTACAGTTTACACTAGGCAATAGCGTTACAATATGACAACACATTTGAAATTTACACGCGGCCAGCCAGCCAAGCCAGCAGCGTATCTCAGTGGTCGGCCACATTACATACTTGCGCATAGCCAGCCAGGCAACCAGTATTGGCGTTTTAATTATGTAGACATGGAGAGGGAGAGTTTGCACTAATTTTTATTGCGGCTGAATATTTTCGTGTTTCATTTATAAATACTGATCTTTTTAGAATTCTTACATGATCTGTATATACTATAAATTCAAAGGAATCATTATCACACGATAAGCAGCGTTCATTGGCCTCTGAAAGACGAGCGAGACATATTTTGCTTTGCATATTTCTAGGCGTTGCAGGAGGTTGGGAAGGAGGGATTAACGAGTCTCTCACCCATCCCTCGAGAATTATGACGCAAATAATCTATTCAATGCGTACCAATCTTCGAATGGACGTAGACGGCACCTATCACTGACGTCACGTCGGGATGAACCATTCGAGGTTCTTTCGGCCCTTCAGGGAGAAAAACTCACTTTCCTAACGTCACTGAATAAAAAAAATAGGCCTTGACCCACGAAATTATTAAAAAAAAATATTTATGATCACAACAAGAGAAAGCAGTTGAAAAAAAAAATGCATGTAAGAAAAAGTTGCACGCAAATGCTAATGTCTTAGCCGTCACAACAACGCGAATGACGTCACTAAACATGTTTAACCTCTAGACAAAAAGAGAAACTTTTGACTTGTCCATCTGTTTCGAGAAATACAAGAAAGCACAACGACCCTTAACGCTTTCACTTTTTTTATTTTGATAAAAAATACTCTAAAAAAAAAGACTGCGCCCAGGTTAGATGGCTAAAAGGTGCTTTCACGGAAAACGCTTTCGTATCGAAAAACAAAAGATAGAAAAAATACAAGGGAGACAGTAAAAAAACACAAGGTGATACGTAGATGAACGCCGTCAAGGCCGAAATACGACAAACGTATTAACACGCATAAAAAAAAATTCTATTACGTACCGGTTTGTAAAAATTATCATTGCGCCTACAACCGATACAAACCGTTCATTAAAGACACGAAATGGCGATTCGCAAAAGCAAAAAAAAAAATAAATAAATAAATAAAATAAAGGCACTCCTGCAGGAAGTATGTTGACCCCGGATATATATAATACTAAAAAAAAAAAAAAAGAACTAGTTTAGATGTTTAAGGTAGAGCTTAACTGATCCGAAGTCAAAACAGCAAAAAAACACGAATAACCCTGTTTAAACCAATTATAGTGAGCGACGATTTGTTTTCTCTTGCGAATACAGCGATCGTTATGGCTGCTAATTGTCTAACACCAGTGACTAGTTACCCCTCCTTAAAGAAAACAAACCAAAAACCCAAACGATTTCTTGGCCGCGGTTCCACGACTCGTACACAACACGCAAAACCAGTGGCACTGCGATTCTAGTTTTTGATCAGCTGCGATGGCATGGCATGGCGAACTACACCTCTCATTTAAAGACGAGCTCGCTACAATTCTTCTATCGATTTCATTTTTAAACTGTAAATTTAATTAGACCAATAATGAACTGAATCAACATTAAAAATATTCAGCACCGTTTGACAGTTTTATGACACGGGAGGCCTCCAAACCGTTTAGTTCCGGCATTTTGAATATTTCATTTATCCGATGGCGACGTTGCCACCAGGCACGACTGATATGTAGAAAATTACTAGATAAAAAAGTAATAGCCAAAAAGTAGTTTTAAGATTTCGTTATTCCCCCCCCCCCCCCCCCCGCACCCCTCAAACAAAACCAAATGTAATGCAGTAGAAGTTGCTTTAAATATTTCTCTTCCCCACCCAAAAAAAAAATACCGAAGTCATTCAATACTAAGTCATAGAGATATTTTGCATACAGTGATATCCATTATCCAGTAATTTCTTACACATCAGTCGGGTCGCGTTCCTACGTCAATGACCCGTAAAATAATTTGAGCAGGTTGCCAGTCATTTAGTTGGTGGTGACGTCAGCCGCTGACGAATTGCTACATAATTCCCAGTCATTGGTCGTGGATGAATGACGTCAGTCGGCTGAAGAAAAAATAACGAACCTCGTACGTTTGCTGCGAACAAAAATCTTTGATTATTTCTAATGGAGGATTTTCCCGACGGGTTCGACCCATTGTCGAATTTAGACCTAGAAATGTGCCATAGAATCTGTGTGCAAAATTTGACAGAAATCCCATAATTCGTTAAAGCGTTATAGCAGGAACACACAGACAGACACACCCACCCAGACAGACAGACAGACAGTTTCGCATAAGAGTCTAAATCGACTCTAATAAACTTCCCTGTAAGGTTTCGAATACCGGAGTATTGCTGTACTGTTTAATCCTCGTGAAACCTTACTGTCTTGTTCAAATATTTTCTCCATTTTTACTCTTGCATGCGATAGGCCAGCTAATGATTGGTTCTACTTGGCTAAAGGACATCACTGAAAAATCGTAGAAAAAAAACAATAGTCTTAGTGTGCTTAGTACAGCCCTTCAGATAATTTAGGGTTTGCACGAATCCTTGAAAACCTGGAAATGGCGTGGAAAATAATAATCAAATTCCAGGCCTGGAAAAGTGACTGAAAATCTTGAAAAATGGTGTGTGTGTCATCAGTACGGTGATGAAGGGAAATGAGACAACCTGACTGAAGAATACTGAAAAATTTGGCCCAAAAAGCAGTCGAGCGTGTAACCATACAGTCATTATTCTTTCTTTGTTAGGCGTCAAATTTATGGAAAGTTAGGCTGTAGTTTAAATTTTATTTACGTGTATAATAATTGTTGAAAACAGCAGTATGGTTTCACGTGGACTAAACAGTACAGCAATACTGCGGTATTCGAAACCTTACAGGAAAGTTTATTTGTGTTCCTATTTGTGTCTATTAGTCATTAACATGGTACTTCGGATCAGTTAACCCTTACCTTAAACATCAAACGAGTTTGATTTTGTCTTCTAATACTTGGTATTTTGGCATATACTAAGTTGGTCTTTTGTATACTGTCTGAAAACGCTTTAAATTTTGTTTGTTTTGCTCTCTCATTCAGTGAAAGTCCTTCTGTTGGAAGTTGGTTTGTCTCCACTCTTGTCTGAATATATTTTCTTTTCTAAGGTTTCGTTGTTGTTGTTGTTTTGTTGCTACAGGTTGTTGATTGATGGTTTCAGTTTAGGCCACTCGTTTACTTCTTGCATTTTTGTTGCTTTCTTTTTATTTTCAATTAGCTGTATGCGTTTGTTTTGATTGTTAACTCCAAAATGGCACAACCAGTTGAAATGACAATTAGAAAGAGACATCAGCGGAAATGTCTGTGTAAAATGAGTTAAGAACCAGCTTTCTAGGACAAATGGTTTAGTCTGATGAGGGTGATGTGTAAACGTGTCCAAGAACAACACAACAGCTTCAAGAAGTCCAAAGCCAAAAATGAAAATCACGATTCTAGCTCTCGTCCAGATAACTCGAATATTGTGGTGACCGAGTCTTGGAAAGGTCATAAACCAAATTTGAGTGAAAAATATTAAGGCACGGCGGAGATATTAGTCATTGAAGTTTCGACATTAACATGGCACCTACAGCTCCATCCAATAATTTGCTAGGGGAAACAGTGCACAGCAGATGTTGTTGTTGTTGTTGTTGTTGTTGTTGTTGTTGTTGTTGTTGTTGTTGTTGTTTTTGCTACTTAAAGGAGTCGAACCCAAACGGGTTATCTACCCCACTGTAGACGAGCACAGAGAAAATTTAGCTGGCGAAATCTAAGTGGTAAAACCCAGTATATCTTCGACATGCCACAATCGACATGAACACGGGACATCACAGGGACCTTTTCGTCCCAAAAATGCCAGGGGGCGGCTGAGGCCTGGATCGAACCTGGATCTCCCGAAGGAGAGGCTGCAGGAGTTGTTTGTTTTTAGCACAGGGAGCCGGCACGGAGTAACAACACACCAACAACAAAACAGAAACAACCGGCTGCAGCGACTACCCAGTCAGAACAGGTATACAGGTGTACAGTTTCGCCACTTCCAATGTTGAGTCGCACACCTCTAACATGCAATGCAACAGCTACCTCTATTTTATAATATAAAAACAGTAACCAGCACAATTACCAGTTAAAAATATGTTAGCTTTTAGGCCTATTTTACATGTTTGGCGTAATTTTCAGATTTTAGGCCTAATTTTTACCTGTAGTTTTAATTTCGCAAGTAGGAGCTAACGGCGATTTGGATTGTATAGTAAGCCTATTCATCTTTGCAACACGGTGCGCCTCCGGGCACATAGTTACAGTGCTACAACGTAATGCGCAACGTAACCTATGTAGATCAGTGGTATGACGGAAGAGACGCAATGGAGAGACGTCATAGTATAGTGCTGTTGATGTAGCCAGACTAAACGTTGCTGTGGTAACGTGGTTTTAGGCCTAATCTCAATTTTTTAGGCTAATTTTTTTTAATTTCAGTAATTAATTTCGTAAGTAGCAGATAGGCCTAATGGAAAATTTGGTTCGATGGTAAACCAATTCATTCGTGCAACAATGCGACGAGACCAGTGACGGCGCCTGGGGTGGGCCTGGGTGGGCCATGGGCCCCCTAAATATTTCACGCCCCCCCCCCTTCCAACTGCAACACTCTGGTCACCACCAGAAAATAAAATAATAAAAAAATACTCGCAGGCTAACCTTGAAACCAAATGAATAAACATAGCTTTTATTTTTTTAGTTTATTTTATTTAGGTATATATTTTTTTTAGCAAATTTGCAGTAAATGTGTAGCCTAATTTCTTTTGTGTGTTTATGGGGCTTATTTTACAAATAAATTGTACGGTACTGTATTTAATCTAAGGTTACGATCAGGTGGAATTAAACGGAATAAAAGTGCGTAATGTGGTTGCCTTGAAAAAAATCATTAGCCCACTCTGTTTCCGGGTGTGCCCTCTGTCGGACCCCCAAACAATTCAGTCCTGACGCCGTCACTGGACGAGACTAATTTTAAACGCAGCCTAACATCCTTTTGTTTTTACAGTTGCCTGTTTTCGTTGTGATATCAATTCGCCGATCAAATGATATAATTTCATTTAGTTACGTTGAAGAAGCTTATTAACTATCCACCCAAAACCAAAACTGGTGTAAAAAGCCGCAAATTTTTAAAAAAGGATCGGCCTTTGAAGTAGTGATATCATTCAACTTGGGAAAGGCCGCAAAGGTAAATCCTATTAGCCAAGTTAATCGCACCTACTAATAGTTCGAAAGTTAAATGAAAACTAGAAGACTGCTACTCGCGGTAGCAATCTTCAAGCGTTCATTTAACGTCCAAAGTATTATTCGGTGCAATTAACTTGGCTAATATGGATTAACCTTGGCGGCCTTTCCCTGATTGAATTATACCACTACCTTCAAAGGCCTATCCTTTTTTGGAAACTTGGCGGCTTTTTACACCAGTTTTGGTTTTGGGTGGATATTACAACTTTCATAGGACTGTGAACGTACAAAAGGTCCGTCTTTTTCTGTAGAAATTTTATATCTATAAATTTTCACATTGATAATTTTCAAATTTACCATTGTCAGTTAGCAGTTAGATTAGCCAAACTGACACGGCTTAGTTTATAGTACGATCATTCTTCACATGCTTAAGTTTCTTCAATCCCATTTTTGCAGACACTGGCTAACAATCGCTGATTTCGTTCGCTTTGCTCACTCAATCAGCGCATGCCCTTTAGTTGCTTTGTTTGTCCCTGCACCTTCTCCTTACTTTTTCAAGATTTCGGCTGCATTAGGGTTTATTCTCAACATGATAAGATATGCTTTTAGTCGCTTGCAGTTGATAGACACATGTACCTTAGGACTGTGAATACACAAAAAGTCAACGCACCGTGTTATATTCCGCTCTACCTTTTTTTGAGGAATTTTATGTCTATTAAATAATTAGCCATTACATCAGAAAACGATGTTTAAGAACGATGTTTAAGAATTTTTTCGTTTGCTTTCTTCGTTCACATTATTCATGCAGAAACTCCGAAGGTCACTGTTACTAAAACAGCAGAACGCGAAGCACTTTTTTTTTTTGGTTATTAGCAAAAACTCCGTTTGCTCGTGGATGCTCGTATTGTTGCGTAACCATCTTATCTAACGTGCATCCCTTTATTCTCACGTAATCCACGGCAACGTAAATGTTTGCTTATGTTGTCCTTCGTGCAGTTCAGCTTTTAGTTCGTCCAGGCTTTTACCATAAATCTAATGACCAGTGTTGATTGTTCAAGACATTGTTGCTTGAAATCTTTGATTGCAACTTGGGAAAGAAACGAAATTTAAATTCCTGGTGGGCGAATTTCAAAACCCTCCCACGTATTTGTCCTGACCCCTACAACCCCCAAACCAACTAAAGGACCATCCTCAGCTCACCATGCATCCGTGTGTAAAAGTTCAGCTACGTAGGCCTTCTCAATTTTGAGCTAGCCATGAACAATAAGTCTATGGGATTTAACATGGGAAAAAGTTATTAGCTAGCTAGCTAGTCAGTATCGTAAAAACAGCGTTATTGATGCATCTTTTTCTCTATGATTGGTGGTCACTCATCCTTTAAGTTTTAGTTTTTCTTTATCTCTGACCCTTCCCCATACATTTTCCACAATATGAAAGATTTCGGTCGCATTGGAATTTATCCTCAACATGGTAAAATATGCGTTTAGTTGCTTACAGTTAACAGACACATGTCTGCTAGTGAGCCCGTTTTTATCAACAATCGGATATCTACAAATGGATGAGCTACTGTTATTTGGCGGTGACACACTAGCGTGTGTCTAGATAAGGAAGTAACGATGTTTTAATTTGCCGTATTTTTTAACTAACTTTTGACACTGAATCTAACGTTGTAAATCGTGATCTTCTCTATCTGGTACCATTGTGAAGTTGAAAAAATCGACGGACAGACAGATGGACGGACGGAGAAAGTCGTTGCAATAGTCTTCTCAACCAGTATGGCTGTACAGAAGACTAAAAGGGCGAAAACACTGGACTGCCAACTATACTAAAGGTAATCATCCATTTTCACTTCACATTGTTGCTTATATTCTGAATTTTCGATTTTCTGTTGCACGAAGCAACCAAAATAGCCGAAACACTAGCTGTTGATGAGATTTATTTACTATAGCTGCTGTCGTACACAGGGAGGGGGGTCTATTCCGATCCTTTTGCGTATTGCCTTTCTATTGGCTGTTGATTTTGCTACCTCCACACAGCTATGGATCCAGTGTGCGCGCTTCCAGTAACGTCACTTAATGAGTGGTGAATGACTAACCTTCCTAGTTTTATTGATCTTGTGAAGTACGTTGCAGACCCTGGGCAATGAACGCACAGGTATAGGTTTGACTGCGGTTCTACGCGCAAACGATGCGAGAGCAATGGTGATCGATTTCATTTATGCTGAAAATGCTATTTCGTTGTCGATTTTTTTTGTTTCGCTAGCAACCTGAAAAGTAGTCAGTTTTGGAATAAAGCAAACCTAGCGGTAGGGAAGGGGAGATTTCAATGATTGTAAAGAAGTATCGTATGTCCATATTAGAGCAGAAACTCATAAAATAAAGGGCGGTTGTTAATCGAAATTGCCCACATTTTGCGGTCTGGTTTTTCTTCCGTTTGGCGTTTTTAGGAAGTCTTTGGGGTTATATTGTCCCCTCCCAGTAAAGGTGAGTCGGCGATCTTGGTATATCTATAGAATAAATGAAGCCTTCTGCGTAAAACACCCAACCCAAAGCAAATCGACCTGGCAGAAAGAGTGAAAAGTTGATGTGAAGTGAAAATGGACGATTACCTTTATTAGTTGGCATTCCAGTATTTTCGCCCTTTTTCTGTTCTATTGTTGGTATGTTGTGACTCCGTGCTGGCTCCCTGTGGTTTTTAGGGAGCACGAACCCGAATAGGACAGCAGGAGCCGGTAATTCATATAAGAGCCTTGGCCCGTAGCCGCACGCTCATAGAACAAGCACCAGAACAACAAAACAATACAACAGAAAGTAAATAGGACAACCAAACAGCAACTTAGCAAAACCGAACAAACTGCAATAATATTAAGGATTGTGGAAAGCTACTCAATTCGTGACATGGAGTCACACTCATCACCAACAGTCAGGTCCCTTCTGCGCACAACCACAACCGGGCTCCACAGCAATAGAGATCTACAAGAACATTTGAGCCGGAACACTTTTCAACGACTACACTTTTCGACTACTGCACCTTCCATCTACAACACTGGGAACTGAGACGGACGCGCAAGCAGACCATGCCTACAGACGAAAACCGGTCGCTTTACAATAATTTGCCACAGCACGAAAGCGAAAGATATAGCTCCGCGTGGCAAAATTATTTCATTTAGCAGCAGGGCCCCCCCAACGGGGGGGGGGGGGGGGGGGGAGAGCAGGTGGACCCACTGTACCCAGGCACGGTCACTCAAGGGGCCCGCACGGCCTAAAATGAGTTTTGATGACTGTGAGTAAAGTACTCGATTTGTGCGTATTATGAATTTTTTTTATACTCTCAACAAACAACAACTCCAATCCAACGGCAACGAGCACGGAGCAGGAGCACTGTAGTGCAAGCCTGTCAACTCGTTAGACGGAGAAGTCTTGAAACGCAAGCAGCCCGGATTAATGAATGAACCAACCTGTTAAGCACAATTGTGGCCGACGAATATTATAACACAGTGTAACTTTTTTGCAATTTTAGTCGGGGGAGGGAGTGTTGTAGTTAGTCCCTAACTTTGATGTGGGGGCCCTGTTTAGCATCATAAGTATAGGCATAGATTAGAAAGCTAACTAGATATACCGTCTCACTTTTCCCCGTCCTACGCGGACCTCTAGCGGTAGTTATACCTCTAATAATGCTTTGCCAACGTGCTGCTTCGAAGGCAAAGCATTCAGAGGTATTAGTAGCCGCAACTACCGCTAGAGGTCCGCGTGGGACGGGAAGAAGTGAGACGGTGTATCTAGTTAACTTTCTAATCTATGGTATAGGATATTACCAGGTTTACGAGTGCTGAGAGCTAACAATCTCGAGACGCGCAGCGTCTAGACATTGTTTGAATCTCAGCACGAGGAAAACGGGTGTTATCCTATTTATTACCCGGTTTTTGCGTCTCAGTCCGACTAGTACAGTTAAAGTTAAAGTTAAAGTTAAAGTTAGCGACATTAGCGCTAACAAACCTGCGTCGTACACGTGAGTTGTTGTAAGTTATAAACAGTTTCAGACATCAATAAAATCGATTATTATGCTGTGTGAAGTACCCCTATTGTTTGTGAGAGGACTTTAAACAATTATGAAACGTGTAGGTAACATAATCTACGTAGCTTTATGCCAAACTACAACAATGTGCGTTACAATTTTTCGCAGCAGCGCTGTTTACATTTTGGTATTTATTAAAAAATAATTAAAGTCGAAATTGAAGATTTCAGGCCTTCAGTAAGACCACTTGGGTTTTCTTGACGATCTTCCAAGATTTTAACAAGGTTGAGTATAAAGGGAATGAGGGGGGAAATGAGAAGGAAAGGGAAAATGAGTTCTGAGGAGTAAAATTCTTGTTCATGTTTTGGGGTTTTTTTTTTTGGTAACTAGCCTGGGCTCGTATTATTAATGTATTCCTGTTGGTTGTCGATTTGTGCAGTATATTATCTGTAATGAAATTGTTATTACTTTTTTCTCTTTTGTAAATATTAACATAGTTATTTATTTATTTCATACGCATGTATACATACATTGGCTTGTTAATGTTATCTATTTATGTTTTTGTGTATTTACTGTATTTTTTCCATGCAGCCGGAAGGCAATATGGAGCGATCGTTATGAAAGTTAAAGTTAGTATTGTTGGCTGAACGAATGAACCAACCTATTAAGCACAATTGTGGCCGACGAATATTATAACACAGTGTAACTTTTTTACAATATTAGTCGGGGGAGGGGGTCCCGCGGTTGTAGTAAGTCCCTAACTTTGATGTGGGGGCCCTGTTTAGCAGCATAAGTATAGGATATTACCTGGTTTTCGAGTGCTGGGAGCTAACAATCTCGAGACATCTCAATACGAGGAAAACGGGTGTTATCCTATTTATTACCCGGTTTTTGCCTCTCAGTCCGACTAGTATTGTTGGCTGCGTTTAGTTGCGCTTGGTGAATGTGTGTGCTCGATCGTGGTGATTATTGCAGGCGGAGCCATATTTCTTGTTCCTTTTTTGTTATGGTAAACCATGTTATGGAGTTTGAGAATCTATTTAACATCATAGTAACTTAAGATTTGGAAAGAATGATTAAAGATGCTGCTAACAAAGACGTTGGCATTAATAAAGAACATTTAGGACAAATTTGTTTGGTGGAACCATTAATCTTAATGCAGATTACGACGTCATTTTCAATTTTACGTAGTCTATAAAATGATTTAATTAGCAAACTAGCATTTTTAAAGTCTTAAAATGCATAATTCACTAGTTAATTTAAATTACATTTAAATAAAAATTACTTGCTTAATCATTTTTTATTTTGGTTTGTGCCGTTAATGCAATTCCAATTACCAGTCTATAATTCACGAATTCGTTAATTTGCTTTGGTTGTTGACAATTAAATAAAAAATTCTTTCTTAACGTTTTTTAAAATTTATGTATCGCCAATCTATAATAATCACTAGCAGTTGTACCCGGCTTCGCCCGGGGATCTATGTGGCCCGTGGTTGTTTCCCAGCAATTGCTCGGTGCTGCCTGATCGTTCACTGCAACAGACAATTTTTTTCTTCATGTACTCCCCCTTTCCGCCAATACTCTCCATCCCCTCTCCCCTCCCCCTTTTATCCCATCCTCTCCCTCTCCTGTCTGTGTCCCTCCCTTCCTCCTCTTTGCTACACGTAGTTGAATTTGGATGGTTATTTGAATTAACACTTTTGCAAGGTTTTGGCCAAATGGTTGGAATGGTCTCCATTCCAAACAAACCCCAAAAAATTATCCTTTAGATTCAGTTAATGCGTAATCGTATGCTTAATGGTAACAGCTCACTACCCCCGCCCCCCCCCCCCCCACTCCCAGTCTTTCGCTTTGGTTTAAGAGATGCGTACCGTGTAAAAAATAACTATGCATGACGTCAGTTAAGACTTGCAGCTGAGATTACCACGGTGTTTGGTTAGAAGGATAATTTTTTTTATCCCTCACCTTCCCAATAAAATAGTGGAGCTAATAGAAGCACTGCCCCACAAACGGGCATTCTCCGTTCAGGCCCCTCCCCAGTCGTGCTCGGCTTCACCCGGGGTTTTGTTTTGCCTGTGGTTGTTTCCCAGTTTTCGCTCAGTAGTGCGACGGGCAGTTTTTTTTTCCTGTAATACGGTCCCTTTCCTCCAATCCTCTCCTTCCCATCCCCCCCCCCCTTTTCTCCCATCTTCTCCCTTCCTTTTCCGTTCCTATACACCTCCTATACACCTACCTGTCCCTCCTCTTCCCTACCTCTATTTTGCTACACGTAGTTGTATTAAATGCGGGCCTTCTCTCTTTTGCAAGATTTGGGCAAATACGGTCTCCATTCCAAACAACCAAAAAAGTACTTTTTAGGTTCAGTTAATGGGTAATCATATGCTTCAGACGCTATGTACCCCACCCTCCCAATCTCCTTGTTTTGTATTAGAATGCTAAGAGCAGAGTTGACCGAAGCACTGCCCCCGACGCACGGGCATTTGCCGTTCAGCCCCTCCTCCCCATTCCCAGTTTTTCAGTTAGGCTTGAGCAATCCGTACCGTGTGAAAAATAACTGTCCTTCATTTATGACATGCCTTTGCGATGACCGCGCAGAGCAAATTGTTAGTCGAGGCAACAATGTGCCAATTTCAACTTCTTTTCAAGGCAACAATGTACCAGTTTCAACCTAAAGCCAATGAATGGACACGCTCGGTCGTCGTCGAGGCACGTAACTCCCTCCGGTATATTTTAACGTTTTTCTCGATACATTACCGGAAATAGTTTTATATGAACTCATTTACCTTTTATTTGATCGTCTAAGGGTACGATCCCGATGACAAATGTGGCGTGTGTACGCTAGTAAGCTTCTTTTTTACCGCTCGGTCCGAGGAGTATCTCACTCCCGCCAGAAAGCTTCTCGAGCTACTTTTAACGGTGACATCACGCGATGTTTACACGCCTAGTCTGTGACGTAGTGATTCTTCGTGCACTTCAAGTCACGTGACTTGCCGCTTTTGAGCGAAAGCCAAGTGAGATAGTAGCGGCCTTTCTCGAGGTACGCAGCTGCAATCCCAGTTAACCTTGTTCTCAGCTTATCAGGAGAAATGGCGAGTGATAAACGCATTTATCTATTCCACCAAGTAGATTTGCTACCGAATCAGTAATGGAACGGACAAAACGAGAATTGGATCAATAATTAGGTTTATCCTATGTTTACCGCAAGAAACTAGGATTAAAGAAGGGGTGGAGCAGGGGTGTCGGGATCCTGACATGGTGATGGACAAAACCAAAGGCGGAGAAGAAATTAAATTGCGGATTGAGTTTCAGACGTAAATTCTCGTAGCAGACATAAGGCCTAAGGAAAAAAACGTTTAGCTGCAATTAAATTATAATTAGGGTCGGTCGGGAGAAGCTTTTTTTTTTTTCTTATGGTTAGCTGTTTCTGTACAGTAACGCCGTTCTTCATACCGGCATAATGCTAAAACATTAAGTCACAAATTAGGCTACAAGGAAAAAAATAACGGTTGGGAGGAATAATGAGATCGGTCGCAGGGGCGTCAACTTACTGTCCGAAGAAAGGGTGGAGGGGGATATCTTCTCACCCCCCCCCCCCCCTCCTCCCCCAAAAAAAGCGATACATAATGACCGGTCCCTAAGCATGCCTCCTTGAAATCGCCAATAAATTAATATACGTAACATAGTCGGCAACGATAGGACGTAAATTTCGACATCAACACATAATAAAGACCCCCAGAAACTTTTATTTGGTCAACTTTGTTCAAATAAAACTAACGTGTGGGTATTTTACCGCAGCAACAGACAGGAGACATTGATGATCATAACGTGCAGTCATCTGCGACAGTGTTTGTTTACCTCTAGTCGCTTCATCTTTGCCTTTTAGCATTTGTACGATGTGTCGCATGGGGCGGCTCCGAAATATGTATGATCTAGCGTCGGATGTGACGTCATGCTTGTTTCACAGAGCAATGCGCGCCGCGGTCGTGTGAACTATATTTTAGCGCAGTTGACGTATGAGTAAAGCGGCCAGGACGGAGGGATTTATGTGCCTTTAACTGAGCAAAAAATGGCTTCGCCGTTTAGAAAAAAAAAGGTACACGAATAAAAACGGATTAGAGTTCACTCGAACGCAACGAACTATAATTTGTGTTCCTTTTGTGTATACATTTTTATCTTTCAATTTTGCAGCGTTTTGCTGTTTATGGCGTGTATTTTGCGTGTGTTTGTGGGTTTACGTTTTGCGAATTGGAATACAAATTATAGTTCGTTGCGTTCGAGTGAACTCTAATCCGTTTTTATTCGTGTACCTTCAGGGCTGTGAGTATGGGGATACGAGCTCTAATGTTTTTTTTTTCTACATGGCGAAGCCGTTTTTTGCGCAGTTAATTTGTTGGCTTTTTTCGCTTCCATTTTATATGTGTCCACTGTCCACCGATTTTTGTTTTCGAAAAAACGGAACATTAGAAATGGATACTTATGTTTAGGTTCCGCCGAAGGTTTGTCCCATGATTATTATTTGATGGCAACACATTAGCGTATTTCTGGATTTCGCATGCGTCATCTCGATGAGTAGTTGATTCTGGATTGTTTCAGTATCGTGGCAACACTCGCGGAAACAATTCAACTTGCTTCCCGAAGCCCGCATTGAAAAGGTAAATAAGTCACTCAGTCATGTCGGCCGCCCAATTTTGAGGCCGTAGTCCTCAATATTGAAGACTTCGCACCTTGAAGATTGAAGATTTAAGGAAAAATCAAGAACATTTAATTTTGGTTCTCCACAACGAGCTAGCTAACTCAAACAACGACAATGATAGTTTCCCGGCACCCAACCATCGTTGCATCTTGTTTGAGTGAGATATAATCCGATATTGTGCGCCTCGCCTACTGTTACCCTATTGTTATATGTTGCAGCATTGTAACATTTTGACATTGTTAGCCGCTACGCCGCCTCCTCCTCCATCTTTTTTTTTTTATTTAATATTTATTAAACATTATTTCCGACAGATGAATGTTTTTTAGTTAGTTTTTAGCCTTCACTAGCTGCACTATCCATCTTTTGTGGGTGAAGTAATTGCCCAGTAATAATCATTTGCCCGTAAATTCTAACATTCGGTAAAAATTGATTCCTTCGCTGTACTTTACTTTGCTGACGTAATTGAATTCGAACCAAGTGGGTAAAAAAAGAAGATATAAAATTACAGAGCAGGTTAACAATTTAGACTGTTTCTCGTTGATTCCGTTCCAATAAAAAGTTCGTTTGGTTGCAGTAACCCAGCTCACTGTTAGCAGAAGAGTGACTGTCACTCGCATGTTTAGTGAACAATAAGAAAAATAGAAACAAAAGTATTTTGCTGTTGAAAAATAATTGTATGGATTTCAATTGTTTACTTTTAAAGAACTTAAAACAAGAAAATGTTACAAAAAATGGCAACAAACTATTTGGAGGGAATTTATTAATAGTATGAGGACGATTCGAAAAGACGCGATGAGGAGTTCACCCCAATTTTACCGCAAGTATTTCTTTTGTATTAATTGTATTATTAATATTTTTTTATAATAAGCATGGGATGTGTTTGTTGGCTGGTTTACTTTTTTTTTAAGATTTTCATTTAAAAATTTTTAAGTTAAAACATGAGAGCCCACTTTCAATAGGTGTCGTCTCAGTTGCGTGTAGCGTCGTATGAGGTCGGAAAAAACGAATTATTTTTCAAATACGTAAGTATGGCTCATTTGCGACCACATCCCCAGAGCAATCGCAACGCGGACGGATCGTGGGCAGAGCGGACACATGTCTCCGCGTATCTAAGGTGTCGTGATACTGAAGGCATCGGACACGTCGCGTATTGAGTTTCATTATACCCGAGCTTTAATTCTTCCATATTCTAGCAGTAATTTTCCAGCAGTTCTGATTGGAGAGGCTTTAGGGTGTTTATTGTTCCTGCAGGAAGCGCGGCCCCCAACAGTTCTGAATGCGCAATGCCAGAGATCTGACCGCAGATGAGACGAACTCATTTTTAAAAATGCTTTTCAAATCTGGTTTTGAATCGTTGAACCGCAGATGAGGCAAAAACCGACCGCAAAGACAACTAGGGCCTACCGCAAATAAGATAGATATCTTTCAATAATAGCTAATTACTATATTAAACAAGTCTTTCTTTGTTTTTCTGAATAGTTACTTTGAAAATACCAAAGGTGTTTTAAATAACACAAACGCGACTAGCTATGCTAGTGGTTTAGGATTCTTCGCTCGTTTTCCTCACTTGACCCTTGAACCTAGACTTCGTCTGCTTGAGGAACACGGGTGAGAAAGCTGCCGGAATTATCATCAATTCGACGGCAGCGAGGTGGAATTTTCGTCCACTATTACGGGCCTTATCAGATCACCCAC
>JAHWFP010026679.1:0-19165 GCA_023313725.1 Lithobius niger
ACCGCCATTTTGAAATATATGTGTAATATGTAATTTGTAAATCGAGAGCAGGAAGCATTCTGTTTATACGCTCCCTCTCAATAAAACCATCATAAAAATACAAGTTTCGAACTAAATGATTTTGTCCAGTCAGTTTTTGAAAGTGTTGATCGACGTTGCGTAAATGTGGAAGCATTCGTGGTTATAGTAACAAAATTCATCGAAAATTTATATTAATTTTATTGGGATTAAAGGTACATTCCTCCCCACGCCATTTTTTCTCGATCCTTGTATTACGTATTATGTCGAGCCCAGTTAGCCTTACTTTGATATGTAGTAAAACTGATAGTCGTTGCATCATTTTAGTGGCTTGGGAGAAGGAGGATGGCAAAAGACTAAAGAGAGTGTAAAAAAGCTTAGCAAAGTTTAATTTTTTTTTTATTGTATTTATTTTAACAGTTTTCGTTTTAGTTTAAGAGTTGGACTGCTTTTTTTCATTGTGGTTTGGGGTAAAAAAAATTTCCAGTGTACTCCCCCCCCCCCCCCATCCGCACATGTAGCCTTCCCACCGTTTCGCGAGAGGGCCTAGTAATGCAAGGCCAACTGAGATGGTAGCTGCGTTCCTCGCTGCGAGAAACGCAGCTACCATGTCAGTTGACCTTGGGACTAGTAGCCGAAACAGCATCAATGCAAAAATTGTGTCGTTACGAACTGGAAAGATTTTCGTATTTTAACATCAAACTTTATAATTTGTTAGGCTAGTATCTTATAATTTTTCTTCGGCGATCTATTGGCATAAATAACTTCAATTTTTACCACATTAGTCTTTTAGACTTTTGATCTCATGCTTATTATTAGCAAACGATTAAAGTGGTACTATCACCGATTGAAAGCAGGCAGAATCTGGCAACATTTAGCGCTACGTAGTACTATCTAGTTCTTGCTTGCACCAAGCGAAGGAATGCATAACGGCATTTCTTTTAAAGCAACACCCCGCCTGCCTTATAACTTTCCTTCTGACTTATAACAGCCACGCGCTGATCGCCAACCGCTTATATACCTCGCCAAGTTCAACTGAGATAGTAGCTGCGTTTCTCACAGCGAAGAACAGTAGCTACTATCTCAGTTGGCATTGTGCCTAATAGACGAACCAGCATGAACACATTAATTGTGTCGTCACAAACCGAAACGATTCTGGTATTTTAACATCACAATTTGTAATTTTCTAGGCTAGTGTTTTATAATTTTGCTTCGGCGATCTATTGGAATAATTAATTTTAATTTTTACCGCATTAGTCTTTTAGACTTTTGATCTCATGGTAATTATTAGCAAATTAGTACATGCACACACAGAGATAAAACGTCATTGTTATTGTAAGTGCGCAATGGATCATATAAGTGCGGGGCCTTACTTGATGTGGAAGATCGATAAAAATGGTGATGGGGGAATGTCCTTTTAACAAGCCACGGCGTCCTTAATTAATGAGTGAAAATTTGATTCGTCCTCGTGCACCTGAGAGCAAACTATAAAGATTAACAACATCACTGCTGCTAAATGGCGCCATGGTATTTTCGCTCGCATTTCAAACGGTGATAGTGCCACTTTAAATATTAAGACAAGCACGCACACACATGAAGTGTCATGGTTATTGCAAGATAAATACCAGCAGGCTACTGCTAAATTAGTTCCCAATATTCAACGACAATCTCCTAGATGCCACATTGTAAAACGGATTTTTAGCCGTGGATTGACTAACCGGAAGTAAATAGACCTTTTGAGCCGTTCTTGATGTGGAGGATCGAGAAAAAATGGCGTTGGGAGGAGTGTACCTTTAAAATGAATATAACTGGCTGGCTTCGTCATTCCAAGTCAGTCTGGCTCGCCTTAGCATGTTGTAAACTGTACCACATAGTGTCCTCGTCTGACTTTCACTGGCAGCATCTACATATATAATAACTGAACAAAAAACGGCTTCGCCGTTTAGAAAAAAAAGCATTAGAGCTCATATCCCCATACTCACAGCTGTGAAGGTACACGAATAAAAACGGATTAGAGTTCACTCGAACACAACGAACTATAATTTGAACTCCAATTCCAGGGAACAAGGAATGGTTTTATTCATTGGTTATGTCAGACGTCTGTTTGTACGTGTTTTAGATTTTCATTGTGTTTCATGTGAGTGTGTATGTTGTATTTTGTGTGTGTATTTTGTTTGTGTGAAGTATCCAACCGTTTTCTTTGTTTGATTAACGATGTACATGAATACGTGTGTATGGAGACTGGTATGTCACAATTCTTGTTCCCTGGAATTGGTGTTCAAATTATAGTGCGTTGCGTTAGAGTGAACTCTAATCCGTTTTTATTCGTGTACCTTCACAGCTGTGAGTATGGGGATATGAGCTCTAATGCTTTTTTCTAAACTGCAAAGCCGTTTTTTGTTCAGTTAATTTGTTGGAATTTTTCGCTTCCATTTATTGTAATTGCTACGGTCTGGTCTGTCATGTGTTGGTATGTCCACTGTACACCCAATTTTGTTTGCGAAAAAACGAAACATTAGAAATGCGTATTTCTGTTCAGGTACTGCCCAAGCTTTACCCCTGTTTGTTTTTTGATGGCAACACACTAGCGTATGTCTAGAGTTAGCATGGGTCAGCTGATGGGTAGTTGATTCTGCATTGTTGCAAGTAGATGCAGTATTATGGCAAGAAGAAGTACATCGAAGAAGTAAATAAACCATTCAGTCATGCCGGCCGTCCAATTTTGAGGCCTAATTATAGACTTAGCACCATGCAGTTTAAAAATGAAAGATTAAAGCGAAAACCAAGACCATTTCATTTTGGTTCTCGACAACGATTGAATATATTTAACGGAGCCAGAGCCAATCCAATCCAATCCAATCCAATAAGCTTTATTGGGGCCTTGGCTCTAGGCCATGCGCCCACCCTAAGAAAAATAAAACTACACAGTAAGCCCTACAAACAGCCCTACAACACTAGTAAGAAAACAACCTTACAACACCAGCAACCAACAACACATTGAAACCAGTAGACCGCCACCCGCAATACTCCAACACTAACCTTCTGGCAAACACTCAGTCCAACTCTCAGTCTTACACTCACTCACACAGAAATTTCACACCTGCAGGCAACATAGGTGATAGAGGGCTCACAGTCGCATACCTGTCGCCCGCACAAAATTGGCAACCGCACGCCAACGCACCACACAATGCTTCCTCTCACCAGTCCGCAACAAGGCCTGCAAAGTCATTTCCGCACCAATTCTACCACGTAAAACAGCACGTGCCCCGCGATGGAACTCACATGGAAAATGCTGCACAGAGCCATTTCCACCACACCCACACAACCCGTCGGGAGAACAGCATAAGAGCACTCTGGGGTCAGCTGAAACAAAATCCTGCCCTATCAGTGCAGCCGCCCATGCTCATTCCACAACTTTAGAGTTCTGGAACGCATGGGGTGTTTCAACAACCGCACTGACTGAACCATGACAACAGAACACGGGGCCTCCATAGCAGCCTCTTTTGCTATGGCATCAGCACCCTCATTGCCAGCCACACCACCATGTCCTTTCACCCACATGAGCGACGGAAGGCTCTCCCGGGTAGCGACCCACAGCTTCCAGCATATGGAAAAAATTACCGGACACTTAAACCTCATCATCCGAATCGCAGCCGCAATGGCTGCTTTGGAGTCCGTATAAATTCCATATACTGGAAGTACTAGATCTGCAGCCACATCCAGTGCAACTGAAATGGCCGCAAGCTCACAAACAAAACTGGAGTGAACATTTTGCAGAGAACGCCTAACAACGTACTTTAGCGCTGGAATGTAAACACCAATTCCGCCTGTATTCGCGTCCCTCTGAAAAGAGGCATCATAATATATGTGACATGTGTCTGGGCCACTCGGACTAAAAACTCGGTAAAGACCCACTGTCCACTGCCACGGGCATGGCGGATAAACAGTTACTACGTTCAGGAATGGTGCCAGGCCATTAGTGGCAAGGAGTGACATACCACGTCCCGCAACACCCAACACCCCTCGCTCTCTATCCGTACGATCCAGATAATCAAGCAAAACCCTTGCCACTGGGTCTCGCAGCCCTCGACCAACATTGCGAAGACACAACATAACAAGTAATTCCTCCGCCCGTAGGAGAAGTGGAGGCTCTCCTGCCTCAACCCATAGAGCTTGTACCGGAGTCGAGAGAAAGCAACCCGTCGCAACCCGCAGACAATCATTCACCCTGCAAAGCACGTAGATGCCGCTGCGCAGCCACCAGAAATGGGAGGTGGTAATCCAAAGCCGACCATATATGTACACGATATGCAGCCATGATCATGCTGCAGTGCACATCCCGATACTGCACCAATATTTTCAAGATGGAGAGGCTACGAGAGATTTTCTGCTGCAGAAACCGCGCATGCTCTGCCCAATCAAGGCCACCATCCAACCAAACGCCTAAGTACTTGACTCGCTGAACATGCCGGATTGGCACCCCATCTACAATGACAGTAATAGGGTCGACCTCACAGCGCGCGATTGCGAGAAAACTAGAAGTTCAGTTTTCGCAGGCACCAAAGCCAAGCCACGCCTGGCGAGCTTGCGTGTTGCCTCTTCAAGCACATGTTGCATCAGACCAGTCAATTCCGCTGGGTCTGCTGCCACAAACCATAATGCAACATCGTCAGCATAACAGACGATGTTGTTATGCAGTCCCAGTTCCAAAAGAACATCATTATTGCAACAGCAAATAACACGTGACTCAAGCAGCTGCCCTGTGGCAAACCCCTGTCAGTCACAGACTGAGTTGACCACACCCCATTGACCCTCGTGGCAAAACTTCTGGTCTGCAGAAGAGCAAGTACAGCCGATATCAACTTGACTCCAACACCCATCTGCTGGAGCGCCGCACGTACCCATGCAATGCTAACCATATCGTAGGCTGCTTTAATGGCAAGAAAAATCGCCACAACAGCCAGCCTGTGGACCCACGCCTCCCTCACACTCGAGATGAGAAAAAGAATGGCATCCTGCGCACTACGTCCAAAGCGATACCCAAACTGTTTGGACGACAACCAACCGTAGTATTCTAGATGCCAGCTCAATCGCAGCACCAGCATCCTTTCATAAACCTTACGCACGCACGATAATAAAGCTATCAGGCGATAATTGCGTATGTCAGACTGCGTACTACCACGTTTGTGCACCGGGATGAGGACTCTAAACAACCATGAAGGTGGTACCCCTGTGCCATAAAATAAATCCTGGTAGTACCGCAAGAGATCTTCATAACCCAAATCTGTCAGAGCAAACAGTTC
This sequence comes from Lithobius niger, assembly GCA_023313725.1. Classification (NCBI taxonomy): domain Eukaryota; kingdom Metazoa; phylum Arthropoda; class Chilopoda; order Lithobiomorpha; family Lithobiidae; genus Lithobius; species Lithobius niger. The sequence goes on from JAHWFP010026679.1 coordinate 5,322, forward strand.
CCTGTAAGAGATGCCATCCACTCCTACTGCACTACCGGCCCTGCACTTGGCAAGAGCCGCGTGCAATTCTGATGCCACAAAGGGTGTATCACAAACCGCACTTACAAACCCTGGTGCAACATTCGCTGGTCATCACAATGTTACTTTCCCCGTGCCCGAGCATCGTTGCATCTTGTTCGAGTAAGCTACAATCCGATCTTCTGAACCTTGCCTATTGTTGACCATTGTTACAAGTTGCACCATTGCATTCTGGGCCCCCGCCGCAGCCGCCGCCGCCTGTCCAATTTTCTGAAATTCTCGTGCGCAAACGAACTCTAATATACGGAGCATGCGGCCAAGTTACCGGCCACGCCATTCCGTCGTACAATCAAGTACCCCACCCTATAGAGCTGTCTGTTGAAGAGATTAGCCTTCAAATTCGGGTTGGGACACTTTTCCAACGTCTTCGAACAGATGGCGCCACTTACCAAACCTGCCATGTCGCTGTCTATTGACGGCCTTGGACTACAAGTTCGGGTTATAACACTTTTTCCAAAGTCTTCGAAGAGCTGGCGCCACTTACCAGACCTGCCGCACCGTTTTTGTGTTCGTTTTTTGGTATTGTTGTGGTACCAAAACGGCCAACAAAGTTTTAGTCGCGTGGACTGTGCCCCATCCGGGGGGGGGGGGGGGGGGAGGCACTGAGCCCAACACTCTGGACTTCAAACCGCAAAAGAAGTAGTAGGTGTGATCGAACTAAATTGAACGAAGCATTCTGCTGCCACCTACGTCACTTTACGACGACTTTAGCCTAAGACTAATGCGGGTTGTACGAAAAGGTAGATCCTTTAACCAAACTTACATTACCAAAGTTTCACTATTTTCTTTCAACCCTTTAAAAAGTTGTGAGAGTTTTCTCGGACTTTTGGGACACCCTGTATATGCATGACATCACAAATTTACTGACCCCCGGCTCCCCCCCTCGTCTGAAACTATTACTTCAAGAACACACCCCTCATATTGTATACGGTCCCATAACGCCTTAAGCCATGGATGGCGCAAAACGTCACGTCTAGAACAGGCGGAGCCCTCCGACGCCATCTGTGAACTAAAATGTCGGCCTCTAACGTGTCCATATAGAGGGGTTCTACAGAACCAAACTCACCCCAGTGAATACACCTGATTACGGGCAAGTCGTAAATTCGACGGAATGTTGACCCAAGTTCAAGTCCCAATACATATGTTTCGGTTAGATATGCTTAAAGACGCATGTTCACCATATCGATAGTTGCCCATATTCTAAACACATCATCCACGGTCCAGATTCTCCATCATCCAATAGGCTGATGTGGTCACATGATATGGTTTTAGTTATGAAAATCGTGGCGCTGCTGCGAATAGTGTTGTTCCATTTTTAATTTACTGCCATTTGCTTTATATCGCTCGAAGATTCTACGGTGCTGCATCTAGGAGTCGAGAAGGTGAAAAGGCTCCTTTAAAGTGAGACTATCATCGATTGCAAAGCGAACGACAATACCATGGTGCCATTTAGTGGCAGTGATGTATTTACAGATGGCTCCCAGGTGCACGAGGACGTGCTAAATTTTCACTCAATAATTAAGGAGGCTAGTGGCTTGTTTGTTGTTAAAAGAAATGGCGTTGTGCATTCCTTCGCTTCATACAAACAAGTGCTAGATAGTACTAGACAGCCCTGCAGACCTTCAATCAGTGATAGTGGCACTTTAACGTACAGCCAAGGTCCCTAGGAATGATAATATTAGGGAGGTTGGCCATTCCCAAGCTCACTTGTGAATTGTGACGTCACTGTATCTTTCATCTACTGCTAAGCATGACTCGTGGAGAAAAGTCTGTGCATCCGATGGTTATCTTTTTTGTCAACCTAAGAAGATTCTCTCTGACAAGTTGAAGAGAAATGATCGGCATTCAGTTCAACGTAATAATGGAACACGAACTTCTGGTATGGATAAGACTTCTGCTGTGTTTCTTGAACAGTATTTTCCTAAGGACAGTTAGGCTGAGGACTCCTTTGTGAATTCTTTGGTGAGTGTGAGATTTCCCTAGCTTTGCTGATGTTTCCTTTTCTTGTTCAGATCTTGAGATTGCTGTGGCTAGCATCACCAGTGGCGGGAATGCTGGGGTATGACAGAACGTCTGTGTTTTGAGAGAAGGGAATACCTGAATCTTATTCCTACTGCTATGAAGGCCAATAGTTCGTCGGTTTTGACAGTTTTCCTTCGATGGGTCTCTGGCATGTGTTTTGTGCGGCAATGGTTGGACCTAATGAACCTTTGCTTGGAACTTGGGATCTTGTGAAACGCGCTATGGTCATCCTCATTCCTAAAGGGAATGGGAAGTCCCTACCTATTTCTTTATTGCCTGTTTTTGGGAAAATGTGTGAAAAACTTCTTGCTGGGAGATTGTTAAATTTTCTGGAAAGGAGGTATTTAAGACTGCTTGGTTACAGATGACGGAGGATTTGTCAATGTGCAGTGCCACTTCTTGTGGAGAGGCTTTGTGCTGCTAAAATGGCAAGGGTGGACTGTATGATTGTTACAACAGACATTGTAAATGCTTTCAACTTTGCCTGGCATTAGGAGGTTCTGTCAGAATTGGCTTCTTGCGGTTTTTTTTCTTCCAAAATCTGGAATGTAGTACTTCTGACTTTCTCTGTTGACATTCGGTGCTACATAACGGTGTGCTTGACTTTCTGAGTAGCGGTTGTACACAAGGGTTAAATTTGGGACATATTTTATGGCAGGTGGTGATGGAAAGGCTTTTCGACATTTTGGATCTTTGTGAGCTTGATTCTTTCATGTTTCAAGGTTGTGACTGATGGCACGGTTCTGTTCGTTGAGAGGTGAACAGTGCCTGACTTTCAGCAAATTTGGTTGCTGATTGAATCAGCTCTCCTTGAGTGGGCAACTGAGAATAAGTTGAGATTTAATCAAGTTAAGTTTTGTATGCTTTCATTTCCCTACAAATAGATTTTACGTCCACCTGTGTTGTGTTTTGGAACTTCAGAAAGTTGATAAATGGAGGTATCTCAGATCTGGCTCAATTTGGGGTTATTTTTTCTTGAACATCTTCAGTCTTTACAGAGGACGCACTGAGAATCTCTCATTGTCTGTGCTTTGTAATTGGCAGTCGAAGGGTGTACGATCAGGTGTTTTAAAGCATATTTTTCTTGCTGTTTTTCGGCCAATGATTTAGTATGGAGTTGCGGCTTGGGGTGTTGAGCCTCATGACTCACGTTTGAGGAAACAGTTGGACTCATTAGTTTGACCGTTCTTGCTGGCCATTTGCAAGGCTTACCGGATATCTCTCACAGATGGTCTTTTCATAATTGCTGGTATTTTACCATTTCCACTACAGGACACAGGTGCAGATGCTTTATCGTTTTGGACGCCATCTTTGTGAGGATGATGTTGTGAGGCCAATTGCCTCTGTATGAGGCAGCACCAGAGGGACTGTAGCACTCTGAAGAATCATACGTGGAAATTTCATTGACTTGGGAAGAGGATGTACTATTTTCACTGATGGTTCTAGAATTGGTGATCGTGTTAGGCTTGCATTGGTGGTCTGTTAGATCTTGGGTGATGGGTGCACTGTTAAAGGATGAATTATGAATGATTGCTCTGTTTTTCAGGCCGAACTTCAGGTAATTTGTATGGCGGCTTAGTGGACACTTGAAATATTTTTGAAAGGAGAAATTGTCAATGGTTTGGGTATCGTTTCAGACTGTAGGTCAGCCCTTCAATCTATGGCTAAAGCGGACACGCACTATGAGACTTCTTTCTACGTGTTTATTCGTTCGTGTGAGAGTTTGAGTTGTCATGTATGGCTGTTTTGGACTCGGGCACATGTTGGTTACCTGGCAATAGGACATTCTGTCAAAATTGGCTTCTTGGGTTTTTTTTTTCCAAAATCTGGAATGTTGTATTTCTGACTTTCTCTGTTGGCAGATCATGCTGCCACTAGCTCATTTCAATTGTCAGATATTTCTCTTTTGCTCTTCCGGTTCCTACGTCTTTCCTGCAAGGTAGGAATTTGGGAGAACCGTGCAACAATGGCAACAAGTGGGATGCGAGTATTAAAGCACAACAGACTTTTGTGTTCTTGCTGCGTGTTGACACTATAGATGTCTTTGGTAAACATAAAATAACTAAAATTTTGACTCAGCGTGGTAACCTTGGGGCATACTTGGAGAAGTCCAATTAGCAACTTTGCCAGCCTATGTTTAAAGATTTAGATTTGGAAGATGTTCAGCATGTTCTTTGTGGCTGTTCTTTGCATTTAGGGCTAGGGCAAAGATCGAGCAGTTTTGAATTATGGTTGGGCAGAGGACCAGAACGGCCCTCTCTGATTGCTTGAAATGGAGGGTAAGCTTTGATGAGGTTGTGGAGAAAATTGTGGAGGATGAACCTTTGTAGGTTTTTGGGCTACTGGTGGGTGATGAAATGAATTGTTTGCGTACAGTGTTTCATAGGTTGATTTGGATGCTGTTGTTGGGGTTTGTGTTATGTGCTAATCTTTCCTTTACTGGGATTTTGTGCTATGGAGTTGTTGGAGGTTGCCCGTCCTTCCACGCTTTTTCTGAGAAAATTGAGAATGGTGTTGGGGTTCGTTTGAATGTAGTTTGGCAGCCTTTGTGGCCCGGTTTTGGTATCTTAAAGCCCTAATGGGAAGTGAGAGTGCAGTGGCACAACACTTTTCCATCTGCTTTGCTACAGGACGGAAAGCCAAATGGGCTCGGTTAAGATGGCCAAGTCAGTGTGGCTGAGCGGTAGGGCTTTGGTTTTTGGTCTCAAAGGTGGAGGGTTCAATTCCCCACTCAGGAAGTTTGGCATTTAAATCCAAAAGCAATCGGAAATGTGGTTGGTATCTTTAATTTATTTGTCTGCTTCATTTCCTATTAATTATTAACTCTTGGCCTGAATGTGTTTCCTGGTTTGACGGCGCGACTTCAAAAGTCTTGACTGTACTGTCTGAAATTTGAAGCTTGATGTGGACTGAAAACGTTAAAATCACAGTTGCCAACTCAATCCACAAAAGGGGCTGCTCGTAATCAAAGGGGATCACTCACCTTTGGCCGGTCATACACCACCAGATCACCAATTTCAAACTCGGTGTCAAGCAAATGGTTTGCTTGGTCATCGGCCGATACCTCATACACCATGGGAAGTCATTTCGGCAGACCATGTTGTTTCACTGCCAATCACTAGTGCTGGCAGCACGATTTGGTTGCTTATGCTCAGAAATTTGCATTTCAAAAGCACTGCTTTGGGCGACGTGACTTTAAATCATGCCTTTTTAGTCTTGCCAGGAGTACACGAAGAAGAAAGGAGAAAAAAATTCTGATTCTATGGGAACCAGCGTTTGACCAAAACCGGAAATTCTACCACTACATAACTCAATAGTGATGGGTGCAAGTCAAATCAGGACTTGGAATTAATTGACTCAATTTCATTATTGTATTTACCAAAATTATAAAATACTTGATAGGAATTTACTTGACGGCTGTCGATTCAATTCATATTCTGATCAGGTTGACTTTACTTGCCAAGTCATTCCAGTGTATTGGCATTGCCAAGATTTGATTTGAATTTTATGAGACTTAAAATTCGTTGGTTGGATCCGATTTCATTCAACCTGAATTACATGTGCAATTACACCATTTCCTAGCGAATTCCAACAAAATCCAATTCAAATTATACCCAATTTCAGCCCCAAAACCTGTCTAAATTTTCGGTTGCGTCATAAATTGCGCCAGTTATGCCAAACTAAGACTGAATTGGGTGGAATTGAGTGGAATTGATGAAAATATTTCCTGAATTGGCTGGAAATAAGACTGCGTCAGCAAGTCAGTGAATTGTTAATTGATTTGTCAGAATGAGAAACGACAAGTAATTAATTGGATTAATTTGAAATACGGCAATAAATTGAACTGCACTGAAACATGGCAAGGACTTGATTGGAATTGACTCTGACTCATGAAATTGAGTTGCAATTGATCTGCAATGGAATTGCTTGTCAATGGTATTTAGATAGAAATGGACTTGACTTGCTGTTCACTTGATGTCTAGGTGATTAATTGAAATGTGGAGAAATTGTGTTATTTCTGTCACTGATTACTCAACCCAAGATTACCAGCAAAGGGGGAAGGGAGGATGGTTTGGAAATCAGTCTATTGATACCGGATTGAATTGGAAATTTTAAGAGCGGCGATGGGGAGGAAGCGAGGAAAGTGAACTTTTAATTTCCAAAGCTCCTAAGGGTGTGAATTTTAAGTCATGTAGAGAACTTCCTGGCTTCCGCAAAGTATTTTTTTTAATTACTATTTCTTTTAATCCGTAATAATTTTTAGCCCAACGGCCAACGGTTGTGCATTTAGCCGTCTTCGACTACCTTTTCTGGTAAACACGACGCAACAGCGCTCCTGGGTGTCGTATTATTCATGCTATTCTCAACTAGCAAATTGTGTTCTCGCAAGCAGTACTCAACAAAAATATGTTACAAAACTTACTGACTAAATATATGTATAATAAAAGCTAAACTTACCAGGAGTGAAAGCCCCAAAATGATTTCCATTCTCGTACCAGAACTGGTCACCCTTACGAAGATTGCGGAACTGATTAGCGATGATGCAGGAGAAAGTGGGACCCAACAGACCTCCTTCTGTCGGATATTCGGATACTCCGGCTGGGTACAAGTCCACGTCATGCACTTGACTGTAAATAAAATTGAGGTATATGCATAAACAACAACAGTTTACATTTACGACTGGTTTACTTAGCTACACGTTAATGAAATTCTAAGAAGAAAAGAAAATTGTTAAATTTAACTAAGTTTGCTATTTTTGACTCATTTTTCTGTCAACAGGGGGCGTCCCGTTAGAACCATTTAAAGGCGTGTTGCAACCAAATTGACATCTGTAGCATCTAGCCCTATAGAGTTCTCTCTCGCAGCAAGCAAAGGAATGTACAAGGCATTACCTTAATCACAACAAACAAGCCACATGCCTCCTTAATTATTGAGTAAACATTTGGGACGTCCTCGTGCGCCTGGAAGCAAGCTGTAAATATTAACGATATTAACTGTCACTAGATGGCGCCGAGTATTTTCCTTTATATTCTACCGTGGCACCATCTAGTGGAATTAATATCGTTAAGCTTTACAGCTTGCTTCCTGGTAAACGAGGATATTCCAAATTTTTACTCAGTGATTCAGAAGGCTCGTGGCTTGTTGGATGTGTTAAAAGCTATTTCTTTGTGCATTCCATTGCTAGCTGCGAGCAAGCGCTAGAGAGGACTAGATAGCACTTGATGGTGCTAGATACTCCAAACTTTTGTCTTAGATGGCAATTACATTGATTTAATCTTGTAAATGTTAGGTATGGATCGCCTACACAACAAATGAACACATTTCATAAGTTCTACACAACAACTTCATTACTGCATCACCACATGACGCTTCGATAAGGGCCATTTTTAGCTTGGAATGTGCCTAAATTATTGGCGACAGATAGAAATCCCTAGTTCGAACTCCGGTCGACTGAGGTAGCTGAAGCGTAGAATAATTTTGACAATATCGCATTTAATACTCTCTTGAGACCTTAAAAGTAGCTAACCATACTTAGGCCGGGTTTACGCAACCACTCGCTTTTGCATTCTCGCAGCTAGAAGCTAGAAATCACCTCAAATTCTAACATGGCGGCAGTTTTATGTCTGCCGCCTCGCAACGAAAACAACAAATAACGTGAGTTCAGATGCATTTGGGAAAATTGTTTCGTCATGAGGAATTCTTTATATTATTGGCACGGATTATAAGACTGCAAGTATGTACTCAAACGATGTCGGATTTAGCTAATCCATTTAGCGTTGTTACCATGGCAATGTCACCTCTGCTATCGCGATTGAGTTCTAGCTGCGAGAATGCAAAGGCGAGTCGCTGCGTAAACGCGCCCTTACAAAGATATAGTTTTTTTTTTGGCTCAGAACTTCCATTGTAAACAGTGACAATGGTTAAATATGGTTTCTGTTGTCTGTGTTCCAAGTAAAGGCTAATCACACTTTTAAGCCAGTAGAAAAAAATTATTTATAGTTAAGGCTACTTATCAAAGATCTCTGACAGTATCAAGCGAAATATTGTTAAAATTTTATTTTAAACTAGTTAACATCGCTGTTGTGTCTTTAGCCATTATAAATTCATTGACAAAAAGAGTAAACTTTATGTTCGTTGGGGAAACAGAAAATATAATGCCAAAGTAATCAATTTTTAAGTGGTTCATACACGTGATCAGGCAATCAACTTTCTGGCACTATTAGAAACAGAAATTCAAAATTAAAGTTTTTGCACTTAATGCTGCTGGGTTAAATAAACGCCATAAACCGCAAGTCTTCATTCAAATTTAGCGGAATGGAGGCAAAGTCACAATCAGAGAAGTATCGGAAAGTTGACTAGTATACTAATAATCTGCGATACCAATTGTAACTGGTTGGACGGCATACTACCAGGCCACTGTTAATACTAAATAGATTTTCTAATGGTGTTTTATAATAACGCCTTCTTATGTAATTTGGAAAATCTTCGTTTGAGTAAGAGCTAGGTGCGACGTAGCAACCGCACAGCACACCCCTAACCCTAGCTCAACAGGTGGTTACTCAGTCAGCCTTCCCAGAAATATGTTTCTTAATACAGAACCTTCACGAATGTTCCAGATCTTTCTTATGACATCAGCTTGGGTAATCAAATGATGAAACACCGACTGCATGGGAGGATCCGTATTTAAGAGCTTGTAGCCCCATGCACTTCTTCTTTAGAGGCAGTAAACTCTATGACGTGGAACTAAACTATAGACCAGTATCCATGGATAACAATTTTGAAGGTCCTGCTATACTGTTCCTGCTATACTGTAGACCTCACTAATGCTGGAATACACAAGCCATGTGTGGTCACCATGGCTTCTGTCACCATGGGTGTTAAAGGGTATCGATCAGGTTGAATCTGTTCAGGGCCGATTTACGAAGGGACTTCCTGGTCTGCGAGACTAACTTTACTGTCAGATCTTTTAGTCACTTTTAAAAATTCTTTGTGGTCTCGAGAAGGTGGACTTGCCTTTCTTCGATCTCGGCTCTACTTCGGGGTCACTCATTGAAATTATTTCCCATTATGTCCCATTCTGCAATCGGGAGTGCTGATTAAATTTCTTTGCCGTTAGGCCAATGCCAGCTTGGAACTTCCTTCCGCAGGAGGTTATTTCAGCCCATTCACCTGCTGGGTTCAGATCGGCATTAGACGGGCTGCCATTACTAACAAAGTTTATGAAGAGGCTAGATTTTTGTACTCCCAAATTTTTACACAACCGGATAACCTGACATACTAGTATTATTACTCACCCACCATTAAACTGGGAGGCATTCCTTTCAGTCAGCCTTAGACAGCTCAACGGTAGCTTTGGGGTGTAGGTGTCGTAACATCTACTTCTACAGTTGTTTTCTAACACCAGCGCACAATATAAACATGAGGTGATCTACACTTACTCGTAAAGGTGTTGAAAGGCATAGGCGACCTCATCAGGCACGATTCCCTTCAGGTCTTCAAATGTGTGAGCAGGAGGAAGATGGCAGAACTGGCGCCAGGCATTGTACGCTGGAATGCCATTGTCTCGTCCTCGCTGAATGTTAATGGCAAATAAGTCTTGACCCGATCCTGGTTTCGTCTTATTTTCGAATAAATGTTCAGTTAGCTGCAAAAAAAAAATAAAAAAGTTTTAAGGATTATGGTATTTTATTTTATCGTAGGATTATTATTTAAAAACTAACCGAAAACTTGGCTTTGTTCGGGTGGAGTAATTTGGGTCATTAATAAATAATTACCCCTAAATTCCAACATTCGGTAAAAATGGATTCTTTACGAAGGTTTCCCGCATGTGGCCGTCTTGAAGCGACATTGTTGTTAGGTTTGGATTGAATTATTTCTGGGACCAACCTCCTTGCCTTTAGTGCTTAAAACGTTAATTACGATGACATTCGGCAGAAATTCGTCAAAAACATTTAGGGTTGCACGGTTGCTTGGTTATGGACATACAGCATAAACTGATACACACACGGACAGTCTTTTATTTATTAGACAAGATAACAAGAATAAATAGATGAGACGTATCTAGAGTGAGACAACTCTTAGAGTTGCCGTATCACTCAATGATAATAAAACAAGGAAATCCTGGTAAATCACTTTTTTTCTTGCATTCTAAACGCTCACTGTCAACAGCTCCCAAATCGGCACCCAACAAAGTTGAGCATTGGGTAAACACACCCATAGTGGCAGCTGATAATTCTGGCACAGATACAGCTTGATATGTAGAAAGTTTTGCATAGTAACAACTGAATCCCATTGTATATTTAATTGAATAATTAGTATCACTAGAGTTTCCGAGAGAAAAGTCCCCCTCCCTGCTAAATTTCACCCAAAATGCGGCTCATTTTAGCGGTGCTGAGTTATTATCCTACCTCACAAGGCTTCACAGATTAAGAAAATTCTATCTGAATTAGCATTTATTCTAGTAGAGACACACCAAATTGAGGTCATTTTTTCAGACAGAAACGGAATATTTATATTTTGGTTGGATTACGCCAAAGGTATTTAGCAAGGAATTCGCTATTGTTTTCCTTGCCTTTTATTTTGCTTGGGGCTAGAGTGAACCAAGCGCCGGCTAAAATCACTACATTTCTCTGTTTTGTACCAGTGGTCCACCTTAGAAATTTTGTTGGGGGTGGAGGGGGGGGGGGAGAGGTGCATTAAGTCTCTTGGAGTTTTCTAAAACAAATGAAGTTCAGCAATATTGGAGTAACTTTTGCAAATATCTAAAATGCAGATTTTCAGATTTTCTTGTCTACATTTGCCAAATTTTACTCCTAAGTTCAGGTCTGGGGGGGGGATGGAAAGGGAACATTTCCAAAATAAGAGAGGTGCACCAATAACTTTGCACAGAACTCGTATATAAATCAATGTTAACAGTAGGCATAAATACCTGGTGCGTAAAGAACTGGTCTCTGTCCCTGGCGTGCTCCACGAGCATTCCTCTGACGATGGGTTCCAATTCTGCACTGTGCAGGGGAACAGCGTTGTCGAATTCTTTCGAAAGAAGCGGCGATGGGCCGATGATGCCACTGGCAGTAATTCTGTTTGAAAAAAAAAAACTTTCAGACTACTGACGATGAACGGTTTGCAACAGAATATTTACATAAAGCTTCGTCAATAGCGAAAAAATAAAATTTCAATAAAGGTGGTGTTCACTGTTCACAAACGGAAAAGCTGAAGGAATTACCATCTATCAGTTATCACTCGTAGTGTCAACCTTTAACAGACTTTTCTGTCAGCCAGATTTACTCAGTTTTTATTTACGAAGGTGTAATTCTTGCTTGAAGAGATTTCTTGGCACATTCCTTGAAGCTGAATATTTTCAGCCCGTCTCTGTGACAAGCTTTTTACGAAGGAAAAACTAACTGGTGATGAAAATAGCGAAGTTGGGAGAGCACAAAATTAGACTGAACCAAGTTAAAAGTTGGGGAAATTTAGGCTTAACTTCCGGGTTTAGGCTTTAGGTTGGATTGGGCTTAAGAAAAAGGCTTATATACTTTAGGTTTGGGAAAGTAAGCTTAACGGCAAACGGGGACCCTAATTCGGAGGATCCTGCAGGGAAGAGGACCAGCCAAATGCCTGGCCCGGAGGCTAACTCATTTTTTCCTAGCTAAGCTTCTTCTTTTATACTGTTTGTTTAACCCAGACAACTGCGAAATAACAGACTATTACGGGTAATGGAAAGTTCAAAAATCTTCTAGAAGGTTCCAAAGGCAGGAATCGGAAATGAACTAACAAGGCATGCCCACTTATGGAAGATTATACAGACACTTAAGATTGGCCATAGGCCCCAGCAAACATGTAAGTACACAAGCTTTGCAATAACTTGGGAGGGAAAGGGGAATAAACTTAAGAAGAACCCGAGATTACCACCAAACTATAAAGACGTTTAAAATGGCCCGTTGCTCTCCGAACGTCAAAATCGATCAATTTTTTGTAGAATTGCTGGCATTGCAAAACACCGTTTGACTAATCACAGTTTACTGCTGTTGTCTCACAGAGTAAACTGTTCTGCAGCAGAGCCTGCCGTCATATCACGTTGCGTTGCCAGTCACCCTAATTTTGCATACGGGGGCACATTCTTCGTTTGTTGCAGAATTTCAGGGCAAGAGGGACAACAGTCTTTAACCTAGTAGATCTTAGTATTTCCCACATGTGAACAAACATCTTTAATACGCCAAATAATTGAATCGAAAGCGAGCCTACTCACTGACTTACCTGTGAAATCTTGGGCGCACCATTGTATGTCCGAATCTGAAGGCGGCAGCAGCGAAGGAGTTGGCAATTGCCGGGTTAATTCTAGCATCGTAACCTGTGTAATAACCAGTAGGCAACAAGTCCAGTTCCCACGCTTTCAGGTAAGCTGGGGAGAAGATTTTCGGGAGGTATTCATTGTACACAATGTGCTGCAGCATGGCACCCACTATTTTACGAGCTTCCTGTAATAATGAAAAGACGGACGGTAAACAAGTGCTATCTTTTGAGCAGAAATAAATGCTATCAATGGTTTCGCTGTGTTAGTTGTCAATGGTGCTTTGGATATGGGCATGTGCTCAGCAGTGCACCCAAAGGGTGGGAGTGGGGGAGGGGAAAACAGGGGCAGTTGCCTCCTCCAGGACTGGTGATGAGGAGTACACAGTCTGGGCAACTGCAAGCAACCTCCATTTTTTCCCTTTTACTTTCAAAGACCCTTGTTTTGGTTCTTTCCTTTGTTACGTTTATGTAGAGAAATCATTATCTTCGTACAATAATATCTAGCAAGTTTGACTCGACATGAACCCACGCTCGACACCCCCCCCCCCCCCAACCTACACAATAACAGAAAGCGAAAACTTCCATTCACAATTACGAATTACAGATGTTTCTGGGGCTGAAAAATGTCTCAAATAGGAGTTGAAGTCTCTCGCGGCACTAAAATTGTTTTCATTAGTCGTGTACCATCTGGGACCAGACCTCATTTTTTCTATCATTTTTAATTCCTTGGCTACACATAAATAAAATTACTGGGTGCACCACTCCACGTGCCTTTTTTTTTTTTGCAGTTTGGCCCTCTGCCAGGTATACGTTTTCTGATACCGTATATTCCTGTTGACTGCCATTTTGATTGGACGTGATTCCATACTAAGCCGGTGAATTTCTCCGTGACAGTAAACCTTGGCAAAGTTCGTTCAAGTGTTTTAATTTATGTGTTTCTTATCTAATAATTAATTTTTGTACATACTTTAGACAACAATGAAAATTGGCAAAAAGGCCCCTAGACTTTTGTGATGACGAAAATTCAATGAACTATTAAATGAAGAATTACGTGGTTATAGTTTGTATTGTGGGTTGTGGTTCTGTCAGATGGAGTAAAAGATGTCGGGTAGACTTGTTTCATACTACCACTGATAAAGGGACTGATAAATTGCATATTGTCCTGCTTTGAGTATTAAGAACACATTTATAGAGTTGGTTTTGGCGCATAAGCGTGACACTTGGCTCTTGAAAGAAGACCTTTTTCCATGATCAATTGTGGAGCCGGTCAAACAACCTGCACATTTTGGTGTTTTTAAGCATTAAGCGAATACAACTCGATGCTGATATTCACGCACCACGCAACTCTTACACACAGTCAGTTGCATGCATCATCGGAGTACAGCAGTTCCATTGACGCCACAAGAAAGAAAAAGGTGACGTGCTAAAAGATTTGAATACAACAACAACAA